>LT795068.1:49255-75569 GCA_900162835.1 Sporisorium reilianum f. sp. reilianum | reverse complement strand
GAGAGAGAGAGAGAGAGCGGTGAGACAATGCAACTACAAAATCAATTACGCGAACCAACCAACCCAAGCTAGAACGCCAAGCTGCCCGCCGCCGCGGCGCGCGACGTCTTCCTATCCAGCAGACCCAGCATCTTGGTCACGGCGTTCTCGTCCACCTCGAGCTCCTTGCCTGCACTCGGCGAGCGGCTCGCAAGCGATGCAGCGCCATTCGGGCCATAGATGCTCGGCGTCAGCCCCGAAGCGGTGGGCAGGTACAGCGCGGGTGCGGGCTTCGCCGACGCGCCTGCCGGCGCCGCCTTGCGCTTGTTGAACGGCGGCTGGAACAGCGCGTGCTGGTGCTGCTGCTGGCGCTGCTGCGACGAGCCGATCGAGTCGACGAGCTCCTCGAGCTCGCTCGCGTTGGTGGACAGGAACGCCGGGTGCTGCGCCAGGCGCGTGTACACGTTGATGGGCGAGAGCGACGAGTCGTCCTCCTCCTTGGCCGCGTTGTGTCCCGACGACGAGGACGACGAAGAGCTGGCGTCCGAGAAGCTGGGCCCCGCCGCGTGCGACGCCGCAAACTGCTGGTGGTGCATGGGCGGCTGGAAGCCGAGCTGCGCATACGGGCTCGTGCTGCGCTTGGCCATCTTGGCCTCGAGCAGGCGCAGGAACATCTGCGCGTGCTCGGCCTGTGTGAGGTTCTGCTGCGCCTCGCCGCCCTTGCCGTTGCTGGGCTTGGCCGCGTCCGTGTCGGCGCCCGAGCTCTTGGAGTCGTGCGCGTCGTCGTCGCTCATCTGCTGGCTGCCAAACGTGAAGCCACCGCCGCCGGGCGTGAGGCCGCCGTTGAGGAACGCCGACAGATCGAAGGGGGACGGCGCACCGTTGTTGGACGCGGCACCGGTGGCCTGGGCCACAGCCTGGGCCTTTTCGTCGAGGATGCTGTCGTCGCCCTCGAGCGCGTTGCCTGCGACTTGAGACCACCAGCTCTGGTCGCCAGGCATCTTGTTGTCGCTGAGGTTGAAGGCAAAGGGGATGGGGTTGGGGTTGAGCAGCGCACCGTTCTGCTGCGTAGGCATGGGCATCGGGAAGATGTTGGCGCCCGACGCCGAGGAAGGTGGCAGCCCAAGAGCCGAAGCGAGACCGAGACCAAAGTCGCGAGCGTTGCCACCGAGCATGGCGGAGCCTGTGAGCGACGAGGTGTTGTTGCTGAGGTTGTCGGACGACGACGACTTGGCGTTCTTGTTGGCCGAAGCGTTGTTGAAGCTGAGCGAGAGGATGGGGTTGGCCGAGGAGCGGTCGTTGCGCGACGAAGCATTGCTTGCCGGAACGGCAGCGGTAGCGTCAACGTCCGCATCGTCCTTGTCGTGGCCAGACTGCGCGAGCTGTGCGAACCAGTCGTTGTCAAAGGTGCTGTTGTTGTCTTCGATGGGTCGAGCGGTGATGGTGGCCTTGGGTGCAGCGGGCACAGCCATGGCAGGCGTGCTGGATTCGTTGGAACGCTTGTTGCGGCCCTTGTTGGCGTTGGCATCGCTGAGCAGGCTCGGGTTGACGCCACCGGCGGTGAGCGGAAGCAGCTCGGTGAGGCCAGGCAGTTGAGAGAGCGACGAGATGGGGGGCGCCGAAGTCGAAGCAGAAGCAGACGAAGTGTTGGCGCGGTTGCGGCTGGACTGCTGCTTATGGTTGGTGGTGGTGGCGGCGGCAGCAGCAGCAGCAGCAGCAGCAGGTACCGAGGTGTGCTCGGGGCCGGAAGCAGCGGCAGCGGTGGCGGCGTTGAGCGGAGGCATTGGCGCCGACGAGTTGATGAGGGGCAGACCAGGAGCTCCGCGTGCCCATGCGTCCATGCCGAGATCGATGGGTGCAAACGACTGTTGGTGGTGGTGTGGGTGTGGAGCGTGGTGCTGTGGTTGGTGATGGGGATGCTGCTGCTGCTGCTGCTGCTCTGCATTATTGACGGAGTCGATGATACCAGGAATCATGTGGGCAAAGCCGAGACGAGCGATGAGCGACTTGAGCGCTTCGTTCTCGTCCTTGAGCCTGCGAGCTAGACGCTGAAGCTCCGAGTTGGCTTCCAAGCCCATCTGGTCGAAACGGCGGCATCGCTCCTCGAGCTCTCTGACACGAGCCTCGCGACGCTTGCGAAACTCGCGCTGCGCCTTTCTGTTCTGGAGCGTACGCTTTGTGACGAGGGGGGCGTCGGGCTGGCCGGGGACGGGGACGAGCTGCTGACTGGCGGATACTTTGCCTGTCGAGGTCATGTTGGATCTCTTGGATGGGCTGGAGGGCGAGTCGGAATCCGAGTCCGAGGCGTCGTCGTCCGAGACGGACAACTTGCGCTTATCGCGAGATGATGTCTGTGCCTTCTTGGCGGCGGCACCTGCTGCGGCTGCTGAAGTGGCCATGGTGGGCGGTGCTACTGTCGGTGTATATGCTGGTGGTACGCTGTGTAGCTGATCCAGGATTGAGTGTGTGCAGACAATAAGCAAGATGGTGTCAAGAGAGAAGGCTGATTGCTGTGAGAAGTGGTGGTGGTGGTGGTAGTGTTGGATTCGTGCCGACTATGCCGTGAGAGTCGTGTCAAGGCTGCGAGAGTTGTTGGTCAATCTGCGGTGGAGAGAGACAGAGGCGTGATTCAGCTCGAGTTGTTGAGAGGGAAGATGCGACAGAGCAACAGCGCGAAAGGGAGAAAGAGAGACAGAGCATGCACTGCACACACACCGGCACACGCACGCTCAAAACGCACAGTTGAACAGCTGAAAGAAAGAAAAAAAAAAANAAAAAAAAAAGAACGCGCCGATGCCTTGGGAAATGCTCCTTCGGAAGTCGTCCGTGCTGAGTGAGAGCCGAACTCCATTTTTTTGGGGGGGCAGAGCAGCAGCAAGGAGGCAGCAGCAGAGCGCTTTGGCCCGCTGCGATGATGAATTTTCGGTTGCATTCCTTTCAATTTGCTCTCTCTCTCTCCCTCTACGCTGTCGGATGGCCCGTTCAGACGTCAACGTTTCGCATCGGCAGCGGCGACTGTCGTGCCTCTCTCGATGGCGAGAACAGGTCCAAGATTTCAGCGTTTTGGCTGTACCAGTGCGTGTGTTTGCAGCATGCAGCCTGAGTCTAATTTTTGTATTCGATGCATGATGTCGCAATTGTCTGCTTTCAAGCGCAAATACGAGTCTTGCAAGATTGCGAATACAAAACTGCAGATCGAGGCTCGCATCTCTCTCATTCTGGCCTGTCAAAAAAAAGAGAGAAAGATTTCGGCCTCCGAACGCATCATGGCGTGTTTCACGGCTTGCGAGGCTCCAAGACAGTCTGGGGAAAAGAGGTTCGAGGCGATGATGCAGTTTCGAGACCGTCCTGCAAAGCCCTCCCTTCGATCCCGCTGTCCTGGGTTGTGCTGATCGCAGCGGCAGCAGCACACTTCGCAACTGCACCGTCTCTTCGTCACCAGCAGCGGCTCCCTACCCGGCCTTTGCGACCCAAACCAGGCTGGAACAATGGTGATGCCATTGAGACGCCGACAACGCCAGCCACTCTTTCCATTTCCATTGAGATCTTCCTGTCGCTGTCCAGCAGTTTTGTGCACTGAGCTCTAACCGCCACTTTCTTCTGTCTCCGTCCTTGGAAGCAAGCACAGAGATCTCATCGTGTCGATCCCGTTCGTCCTTTCGATCCTAGAACCGCACCGTCGTCACTCCTCCAAGAGCCGCGGTATCCTCTCTCGCTCGACATTCCACTGCATCGGTTCACACAGCATGCCCCCTTCTCAGCCTTCGGCTACCGTCTCGTCTGTGAGGTGCCCAACTTCAAATGCGTCTAACCGTCAGTGAACCATCGTGATTGTGAACTCTCCCTCTCAGCTCCGATTCCAGGCTCGTGAGAGGCATGGGCTGACGCAAGATGTGCGCCGAGTCGTCTTGTCGTCACTGCAAGAGCCAGACAAATCTTGCGAGTTGTTAGATTTGCCTCAAAGCAATCCCAATCTCCTTGCGACAATCGGGCCAGCTGACAGACGTGTTGCTCGTATCAACTCGACGTGACTGCGCTCGATGCGCCTCCTGACCACCGCATCATTTGAAACTTCGTTCAAGCCGCTGCAGCAAGTGCCGGCCAAGTAACTGGCACCGAGCCATCATGTCGAGCGTGCATGACGCGCATCGAGAGCGATGAGCTTGCTGGTCGAGTGCTCATGCAGGGAAAGGGAGCTCGTAAGCCTGTAGTAGATGTCAAGCTACACACTCCGAGTGCTCATACCGCATTGTCGAATCAAATGGCGTCAGCATCGCCGTAGAAGATGCAAGCGTCGCAAGCGCCACTTGACTTGGTGTCACCGCCAAAGCCTGCGGTGCAGACAAGGCCTTCCTTGGCGCAGAAGAAGCAGTCCGGGCTGATGACAGACAAGTCTGCCCGCTGTAACTGCACCATGTCGCGTGCAAGTATGTCCAGATTGCGGCACATCCACTGTCGCTAGTGGCCGGTGTCCCTCATGGTGGGCTACGGTGCTCTGGAGACTGGTCGGACCAGTCTCATGGAGCGCTCGTGCATCCACATCTTCAGTCCCGTCACTTCGGAGGGTGTTCGTGTGCTTCGGTATTGTCGCTGTGCGTCGAGCGATCCGTGAGTTGCTCAGACTTTACTCGAAAATCGGGCGTCCAGATGCCTATCACCTTTCTACAGACCAGCTCCAGGAAGAAGACCGACCGGATCGCCACCTTATCAGATACGCAAGACGCTGTCCTTCCGGCGATCAAACTACTCGGAAACCGCCGCCGAGTGGTGCTGAGTGTCCAGCTCAACGTCTGCGTTCCAACGCCGTCTCCTCCTGCATCTCGCGCGAGCCTGATTCTCCTCCTCGGCGTGCGCGTCAGTGACATAATGATGTACGCTCTTGACATGAGGCTCTTGGCTTGTTCTGTGCATTCGTCTCTGCATTGCCGGCACTCGCTCGGATTCGCTGCTTTGGCCTCTCGCTCGCACGATCGCGCGCAACCAACCCCTGCCCCTGCATGTTGACACGCACAAGCGACGCCACTTCTCGCCCGTCAGTGTGAGCGGATCACAGCCGCAAAGATGAGCACGAATCTTCACCGTCGATCAAGAGCGTCAAGCCTACACGTGAAGCGGACACAGCGAGTCGGAATTACTTGTCGGCGATCCTGTCAGCGGGGGGCATAGGCTCCTCGGGGATGTTCGATCGCTCCTCAGTGGCTTCGAGCGAGGGCAAAACGGCGCCACCTTTCCTCCAGCGCGTCTTCGGCCTATCATCAGACCAGATGCCTTCCTCGATTAATACCCATTCCTACCAAAGACGGAGTCGATCTGCCCCTGGTTAAGCGTCTTTGACTTACCCTGCAGACAAACCAATTTGTCATGGGAACTGAGAACTCAGACCTTGTAGATGAAGCATTTGTGAGCCTGACCGGTCCTGTAGATACGGCCCTTGACCTGCATGTCCTTGAGCTTGTTGTAGCTCATCTGGGCAAAGATGAGAATATTGGCCTGTGTGATATTAATGCCTGTTGCAAGTGCAGCTGAGATGATGAGTGCCAGGATGTTTGGAGTGCCCTTCCAAGCATCCATACAGTCAGCAAAGCTGTCCAAGTCATCTCCGCTGTAAAGGTTCAGGAATGATATGCCAAAGTGTTGCAAGTGCCACATGACATACATCACTACTGGCCCATTCATGGCAAAGATGATGATCTTCTGCTTGGACTTGCCAGGCTTGTGCTTTGGGAGCACGCTCGAATCCAGCAGCAGCGACAGGCATCTGTCAGGGAAGTGCCAGTACGGCCCCTCGGTGGCGCACAGGATGTGTGCGACGAGTGCAACAACAAGGAGGGCCTTCTTGGACGGAACCTCTGCAAAAGAGTGAGCGATCTCCCTCTCCAGATCAACGAGGTTTGTTCCGTCCTGCAGCAAAGTGGCCAGAAGTGCTGGGTGGAAGACCGCGTTGTGCTGGTAGTTTGCGTTCTTCACCAGCGCCTCTGCCTTCTCATGCAATTTCTTCTGGCGATGTCCTCTGGCAAGGAGGAGGGTGTAGTCTGTTCACCTAATATACTGCGGGGCGTGCCCCCAGGCGTGAGGTCTGACATGTGCCACCCACATGACACGTGGGTTCCCCCGAGGGGCGTGTGGAGCGCACGTCGCGACTGTACTACCGTGGGCTGGGGCTCGGATCTCTCGTCGCATGTATTACTTAGTTTGCTGAATAGCACTCAGTATCACACCGTGACCCCTCGCGACCGCACCTGTTGTGCAACGACTTGATCCGACCGACCTCTCCGCTCCTGACCACCCAGCCGGCCATAGCCAACCAACGGTTTCCAGACCCTACGGCCTTAACAGATCATAACAATGAGCTGATCTTTGGCGTTCTTCTTGATTGCCCTGAGGTGCTTGTCAAGCATGCTCCCAAAGCACAAGCCTGATCAGTCCAAGCAGAAGATCATCATCTTTGCTGTGAATGGTCCAGTTGCAATGTATGCTGTGTGTCACCTTCAGCACTTTGGCATCTCATTGCTCAATCTGTACAGCAGAGATGACTTGGACAGCTTTGCTGATTGAATGGATGCTTGGAAGGGAACTTCAAAACATTCAAGTCTTGATCATATCTGCTGCTCTTGCAACTGGCATCAACATAGTGCAAGCAAATGTCCTGAACTTTGCTCGGATCAGCTACAATGAGCTCAAAGACATGCAGGTAGTGCTGATAGTTTGCGTTCTTCACCAGCTGCTCTGCCTTCTTGTGCGATTTCCTCCCTGCGGCTTCTGCGTCGGCCGCTGACATGTTTGGCTAATCCTCTTCTTGCATTTTGAGTTTGAACAGCTGATCCTTTGCGTTTGTCTCGATGGTCATGACTCGGCATGCGAGAGGTCAAAGTAAGCCATGGCATCGTTGCCAGTGTTGCTCAGTTCGTGAGTCGGGCAGCCGCCACAACAGCACGTTTCGACAGAAAGCGTGCGCCTGGCCGTTTTGGCAAGAACCGAGAAAGTTGTTCTATGTGCGACTTGTCGTTCAAGAATGAATTGAGCTCACTGTACGAAGAGGTTGGCTCGTCGTCCGCTGGCGGAATCGACGAATTGAAGAGCTTCGATACCAGTACGAGAGCTTGACTTGCATTGCTGGACGTCGTGGGGCTCGAGAGTGGAAAGAAGGTCTTCTCGATTGCGAACAGCGACATCGGAACAGAAATAATGCGAAAGAAGCGAAAGCGAAGATGATGCGATGCAATGCACAGAAGGCGAATGAAGAGAGAAAGCAGACTGTCCTATCAACCAAAGCGAGCGAGACGAGTGGACCATGCACTGTGCTCAAAGCAGGTTGTAGATCCTATACAGCGGGAACTGGCTCCTGCCCCCATGCGCACCCTCGCCAAAGTACGCGCCGCCGCCGTACACCTGCTGCTGGCCATTGAAGCGCGCCTCGGTAACCACCGTCAGCGAGTTGCTCCCGAACTCGCTGCGCGTCGCCGCCTTGACCGACGCCGTGCGCCAGCGGTCGCTCGACTGGAACCGGTACGCATTGGGCGCCTTGGCACCAAACAGGTTGGTCCTACCGTTGACGCGCACGGGATGGAGCTTCTCGGTGCCGTCGACGGTGCCGAAGCTGTCGCCGGTGAGCTGGACGGGGATAGCGGTGGGCGTGGGCGAGTTGAGGTCGAACGCAGTCAGAGCGCGGGGGCCGCCAAAGGCGACGAGCACGTTGTCCTCGGGCACGTATGCGACACCCGTGTATCCGGGGCGCTGGCTGCCGTTGGGCGCTTCGGAGAAGAACGGCGTGATGCTCCTTCCGTCCGCAGACACCTTTGCGATCGCCGGCATCCCAAGCGCAAACACGACGTACGAGTTGTCCTGTGCATCCTGCGCCGACGCCACCGGTCCGAACGGCAGCGTGCCCGTCTGCCGCTCGAACTGCGTCTGCACGCCGTTGAGCCCCACACTCCACTTCGGCACACTGCCCGCCCCAACGGGCAGGTTGAAGCGGTGGAACGAGTCCGCCCCGTCCGGCCGCTGCCCGCCGTCGAATCGGAACGCAGCGGAGTTCTTGGCGACTGCGAACAGCTTGTCGCCCGCGCCGTTGAGCGAGAGACCCGCCATCTGCTGGTCGCCGCTGCCGTCGGACGAGACGCCCGGGATGAGCACGTTGAAGTGCGTGCCGTCGTTGGCGTTCCACACCGAGACACGGCCCTTCCACAGGTTGGACTGGTAGAACAGGTTGCGTGCGGGATCGAACAGCGTGTCTTCCGGGTAGAGGTTGGTGACGTCGATGTTGTACGCGTCCGGGATAGGCGCTCGCGATTTGGCGGGGAGCGGGAGCGCGTTGAGGCACGTCGAGGAGGCCAATGCGAGGGCGATGATGGTTGTGGTGATGCTCAGCTTCATGGTTGCTGTTCGAGTGTGGAGGATTATTTGAAGGAGGAAGGGTGGTTGTGAATGGCTCAGATGAGGGTCAGGTAGAGACAGTGTATGAGGGCAGAACGAGCGTGATGATGAGCCAGGGTGGTGGAAGAGGAGGGGGCGGTGATGGTGAAGGAGATAGAGAAGGTCGAGACAGGATCGGACAAGGATATACGAGAAGGTCGACGAGCGTGAGCAGGATCCCATGAAAGCATCAAACCCACTCCTTCACTGCACACCCCTCCTATCACACCCGCCCACCACCGACAATCCCAAGGCCCCACCACGGACAACGCCTTCCAACTTCAGATTGTCGAGCGACGTCTACGCTGACACAGTGGCGCTAGGGAGGCTGCCTTCTTGATCTCGACAAGCTACCGAATGCTCGATCGTGTGTTGTTCTCGCAAACGTCTAACGCTATCGACGCCCGGCACGGACGGAATGCGGTTGCAGCGCCAAGCTTGACAACGGACCGGCTCGTGTGCCGCCCGGCGCGCATCAATCGACCTCGCAGCGAAGAAGGCTCGCGATGAGCGGCTGTGATGGCCTGAGCCTACACGGCGAACGTCGAGTCGCTCGAGGCCGGTGCAGTTCAGCATGCAGGTGACATGTCTCGACGCTCGAAGAATGGTTGTCACTGCGAATAAAAAAAATAAAAATAAAGAATTCGCAAAATGACAGCTCGCCTGGCACGTCGCTCACAGCTGACCACCGCGTTCGTTGATGGTAGGTGAGCTGGCAAGGAGGTGTGTGGCTGCTTGCCAGCCGAGAAGCTGCACATTGATGGATCGACAGACGACGATCCGCTCTTGGTCCCGGCGAGGACGGCGACAGACGTAACATCGATTGCACCTAATACTTGACACGAGCCGAATACATGACCACGTCCCGCCAAACGTTCTTCTGCTTGCCATCCGCACCGAGCACCTTCTTATCCTTGTTCCACTGCCTCTTGTCCGCCTCGCTCAGCTCCCAATCCAGCACCTTGGTCTTGCTGGCACGCGTGAACTTCAACAACAAGCCATCCTTCTTCTTATCGTTGAGCGCGAGGTCGCTCACAAAGGGCAGCAGATCAGCAGCGAGCCACGAGGGCCGCGTGAGGAACAGATCCTGGAAGCGCGCTGCTGGGTCGGTGGGCAGCTCGTGCATCGAGAAGAACTGGATCTTGACCGCGGCGGCGTTCGGGTAGAGCGAAACGTTGGGCGACGGAGCGGGTGTGAGGATGTAGTAGCCAGAGAGCAGGTCGAGGTGGGCGAGCGCGCAAAAGTCGGGTGAGAGGCAGGATGCGTGCCATGTGCGTGTAAAGTCCGAGAGCGGGATGGCGATGCGTGCGGTCGACTTGAGCGCCTGCACGCCCAGGAAGTGGACGATCGCCTTGGTGTCGAGCGTCACACTGCTCGCATCGGCAGCGTGGCGGGATCCAAAGAACTGCGTGAGCAGAGCCGTGACGACCTGCGGGCGCAGCCCATGCACAGTGTGGAGAGCCTCGACGGTTTCCTGGAGCGGCACGCTTTCCGGGATGAGCGCATGCAGGTCGAGGTGCGAGATGAGAATCTGCAGCGCCGAGACCGTCCACGACGGCGCAATGTGGCGCATGATGCCGTCCATCTCGATAATGTGGTGGTGCACCAGCCCGGCTTCGAGCTCGGCAGGGCTGGCTTGGACGATGCTCTTGAGCTGCTTGAGCGTGTACTTGCGCACCGGCCTCGCTGTCGCTTTTGAGCGCCCCTGCTCCTCGTCTTCGCCTTCGTACTGCGACGCCCTGAGCAGGCCTAGCAGGCGGTCCAGGCGGGGTACGACGGGTGCGAGCTCCAGCGTGTCGGTGACATTTCTGCGCAGGTAGAGTGCCGGTTTGCTGGGCCCTGCGTCGCTGCTAGAGGTCGAGGGTGCTGCGTCGATGTTGCACAGGAGCAGAGAGTTGGACTGCGACACGGCTCGGAGCGCCAGCGTCTGGGTATCGGTGACGAGCACAGCTTGGTCGTCGTATCTGCCCTTGATGGTGAGTCGTGTCGGGTCGGCAGCCTTGCGCTTCTTTGCCGCTGGCTCCTCCTCGGAGGTGGATTTCTTGGAGGAGGAAGGGTCGAAGAGGTGAAGCAGCTCGTTGGGGATTTCGAGGAGGTGATACTGCGGCAGAGGCAGTGGTACTGAGCACAGCTCTATGGATGTGGATGCCGTTGCCATCGTGTATGAAAGCTGGAGTGTCGTTGTAGAGAAGGAAGAAGCAACACTCGAAAACGAAAGAGAGACCAACACCATTTCAACAGTCGCGAGACCCACGCGTCGCGTAAAAAAGACACAGCATTTCCAACGGCGATTTTTCTTTTTGCTTTTTGGTGGAGGTTGCGAGACTCGGAACTCGGACTTTCGACAGCGCCTCAACTTTTTCTTTCTTCTCGAACGAAGCTTTGCATTCCCGCCTTAGCATCAACACTGTCAATCCGAGTCGAGACGAGATGGACGGCGAGACAGAAGCATCCACCTCTTCCAAACATGCTGGTCCCGCCATAGAGGTGCCTCCAGGCATGTCCAAGAACGCCGCCAAAAAGCTCGCACGAAGACAAAAGCTCGAAGCGACCAAACACCAGCGACGAGCCGCCGAACGCCTCAAGAAGAAGGAGAACAAGCGCGCACGCTACCTCGCTGCTCAGAACGCCGAGCAATCAGCTCCTTCGAGCAGCAAACGAAGCTCCGCCACAGACGATGACGCAGTCGAATCGCAGGGACAGAGCAAGAAGCCCAGACCTGGCGCAGGCGAGAGCGAACCAGCACGCAAAGAGTACTTTGACGCCCGACTCGTCATCGATTGTGGGTTCGACGAGCTCATGGTCGACAAGGAAGCGACCAGCATGACGCAGCAGCTCATGTACCTCTACTCGGCCAACAGGAATGCGCGCGTGCCCTTTGGCGAGCTCATCTTGACGGGGCAGGATAGGCCGCGGGATTGCTTGAAGGATGTTGATCCCGACCAGCTCTCGCTTGTCCCCACGGCAGCCGACTCAGCAGAGCAAGAAGCAGAATCGAACACCAACGCTGCAAGCATCGAAAACAACCGCATCGGCCAGGCGATGGACGGCAAGCTCCGAGGCGTCTGGAGGCGGTGGAAGCGCGTCACCATCTACAAGAATGGCGGCGTCGAATCGCTCCTTTCCCGCGCTGAGCCTTCTCCCTCCACACAAACAGCGCAAGCAACGGCAAACGATCGACACTTTGCCCCGGAAGCAGCCCGCCAAGCACCGCACCGCATCCCGCTGTCAGACGCCGTCTACCTCACCGCCGACACGGACGACACGCTCACCGAACTCGAGCGCGGCAAAACGTACATCATCGGTGGCATTGTCGACAAGAACCGGTACAAGGGTCTGTGTCGCGCCAAGGCGGATCGGCTGGGCATCCGTGCTGCCAAGCTGCCTCTGTCGCAGGAGATGCTCGAAGCGGTCGAGCGAAATGTGCGGTCGCACGGCGAGTCGATCCAGGATGAGCGTGCTGCGGATGACGGTGAAGAGGGTAAAGGATTTGTGGGGAGGAAAGTGTTGACGGTGAACCAGGTCGTGGAGATCTTGACCGCGTGGACCGAGACGAGGGATTGGGTCAAGGCGTTGGAAAAGGCGTTGCCCAGGAGGAAGCTCAAGCAGCGTGGACCTACGGCGAAGGTCACGAGGGAGGCAGAGTCGGAGGTCAAGAACGGAGCAGAGGGGGATGACGAGGAAGACGAAGATACAGCGAGGCACGGAGACGCGTGAAAAGCGATGCAATTGATACCAGTCCAGACTAGTTACGAAACGAGTGAATGAGTGAGAGAGGCACTACGAAGTACTGATGCAAGAGAAAGAATGAGAAGCGAATTGCACGGAGAAAAAAGGATCGAAGCTGAGCCGAGATCGAAGACGAAGGATGGTAAGGGCCAGAGGTGGAAGTGGTCGCTACCCGTAGAGACCGACATTCCTAGCAGCGCTCAGCGCTCAAGGCTGGAAAGCGAGTACGGCAGTGAAGAGCACACTGGCAGTGACCAGCAGCACCGGCAACGACTTGGCCTTCTTCGCTGCGCCCGAGGTCGAGTTCATCCTGGAATTCGACCCCACCGCGCTGCCCGTCGTCGTCTCCGTACCCGTGCCGCTCTGGACCTGCACCGACGGCGCTGTCGTCTGCACCACCACTGCCGCAGCCGCTGCAGACTGCGTTACCTGGCTCGTGGTGGCTGCTGAGCTCGCCGAGCTGCTCGAGCTGCTCGCGCTGTGCTTGACGACGTGC
Source organism: Sporisorium reilianum f. sp. reilianum (assembly GCA_900162835.1). Lineage (NCBI taxonomy): Eukaryota > Fungi > Basidiomycota > Ustilaginomycetes > Ustilaginales > Ustilaginaceae > Sporisorium > Sporisorium reilianum. The sequence continues at coordinate 62,953 of LT795068.1, read as the reverse complement.
TTGTGAAAGGCAGTAGCAAACGGACGCGCGTCTTTGAACGTGCTGGTCATCGTGTGGTGGTGTTTCGGCTGGCGATTGACGCATGTAGCAGGCGCATTGATGTGGTCGAAAAGACACTCGAGCTGCGCACCGGACTGGTCCTGAGCAGCAAAGTAGTTGCGCGACTCGACAAACTTCTGGTCTTCGACGATCTGCGTCGTGTGGCCGTTGATCGACGCGTATTCGTGTGCGCGCACGTTCCACACCGTCGCGGCGGCTCCATCGGGCGCGGTGGTGGTGGCGAGCGGAGTGGGCGCGAAGCGGATCGAGACGTCGCCGTCGAGCTTGGTCATGGCATGCTCGAGGCTGTTGATCATCTGGTCGACGCCAGGCGCGAAGAGCGAGACGGTCGAGGTCGAGACGGTCGAAGTCGGCATCGTGTAGATCTAGCTGGGAGAAGGGGGGTGATGAGTGGGAACAAAAGGGTGGAGAAGGGTAGGGAAAGGGAAGGGTGGGGCAAACGGTCGAGTGGAGAGGAACGAGATGATGGTGAGCAGGAGGGAACGACGATGGCGACCAAGAGGAACATGAAGAGGCAGTGAAGGGGGGCGGTCGGAGTATACGCGGGGCTGCATCGCATCGCGGACTTGCGCTTGTCGGCTGCGTCTTGACGGTAACTTGGCCTACGACCTGTCAAAGATGCTCATACTCGCACTCATTGCCTTTGATACTGCCCTCTGCACGCAACCCGCTGATCTTCAGGCACACAGGCTACAGTACGAGACGCGGTAGAAACTCGGTTATGCTGGACGACGATCGCCTTGATCTCATTGCTGCGGCCTTGTGTCGCTTGCGGTGCACACGAACGGCAACTCGCCTGCACCAGAGAGGAGCACGAGCAGACGCAACGATGGATATGCATGGAGCATGCGGTCGAGTAGACGCGCATCGACGAGCTTGCTAACGGTGTTGGTCTCGGCAACTTTTGAGGCTGCAGAACACGTTTGGCGACTCGACTCGCTGCTCACGTACCGCCCGGCAAGACACCGCCGAGGGGCTGGGAAGATTCGTGCATACAGTATTTCGCCGAGCCTGTTCTGGTCGACGCTCCCTCGCTCCCTCTGGTCCTTTCATTCGTCGTTGTTGCCGCCAGCCAGGTTGCAGACAGCTGCATCGCCAAGAGGATATTAATCAACTCTACTGACACGACGACAGCGGTGTCTTGTTTACTCGATTGCCATGCTGTGCTGAGATCGACCATGCATGGTCGCTGCTGTTGCTCGTTCAAGCGAGTGCAAAAAGAATATGCACGTCGGTCGGCTGTTGCTGTGTTGGCGCTTCTTGGCAGTTTCGTCGAGTTTTTGTGCCTGCGTCTGGATCGTCGATTCAGAGTCGATTTCCCGATGCAAAGCCCGATGTGCGCACCCGTGTCATTTCTGTGTCGCATTTTCGTCTGTCTTTTTCTCGCGTTTTTTTCTTCGATGGCTGAGTCGAACACGATGACCAGCAAGGTCCACACACACGTCGTGGCCGCGGAGCAAGGGTCCAACAGCACGCTGAGTTTGATCGCAACCAAGGCTGACCAGCCAACCAAGAGCGGGCATCGTGATGTCGTGCAAGGAGTGTGTACAACGTGCCACACCATCATTCGCCGGCCCCATCACCGGCGGCATGCGTCCATTCCAGCGGGAGGTCCATCAAGATGCCCTCCAAACGCCGTCGCTGCTCGATCACATTTTTAAACCCGGACAGCGAGCCTGCGATGGTACCGCACTGAGAGACATCTCGATGCCGTTTCTCATTCGCCCTTCTGTTGGATCTCGGCTGATAGAAAGACCAAGCTGAGCGCTCCGCACCCCGCACAGATGTGCACGTTCTTGTCGACGCTCTCTCTTGCGCGCGTGTTCCAGCTCGCTTCCTCACCAAGCGGTGTCTTGCGATGGATTGATGGAAGACCAACGACAGGAGCGACTGGAATCGAGCGAGCGTTTAACACCGCGCTCCGCCGGAGCCAGTCGATAGAAAAAGATAGAGTGATTTTGACACGCGACATGATTCAAGCCTACGCCGGCATGCCCAGGTTCATGCTCCTTCAGCGCTAGTTGTGTCTGAGCCAACGAATCATAGACCTTTCATCATCAGCAGATCCAACAACAGCGCCGAGATTGGACTGACACCGACTTCAACAGCCGCAACACCGATGCTGGAAAGCGCGCAAGATGGTGAGCGGAAATGAGCACCGTCCCGGCGTTTAGCTTGCCGAGCCGCTCGCCAACGCTGTGGCTCGATAAAACTAATGTTGAGACATCATCATCGCGTTGTTTGAACCCGTCAAACCCAGCAAGGCCGTTCCTTTCATACGATTGCGAGCGATCATGGTGACAAGACAGGCACCCGCAGATGACTGCATTGAGGCGCAATTGCGGTGCAATGTGCAGCGCTGCGATGGTGGTAGTGGTGGGGCGGAAAGAGAGCAAGCCACTGCCGGCCCGGTTGATATTCGTTCCTACGCCTCGCGCCACTGACGCGGAGCAGGCTGTTCCACTACAGAACATTGCAGCACAGTGCAGCGCGATGCTCTCTTCCGCCCTCCATCACGACAAATTGTGTCTCGCACGTTGTAGTAACTTACCGCTGCAATGCAAGTTCGACCGCCCCACGTCCATCGACCTTCTTCTCGAGTCGTGCAAATATCCGTTCGGCTGAGATGCGGGCGGGCGAGTATCCACAGGCATCGGCGTCTTCCAAGGACACTAAGAGGCAGGAGTCAGCCAAATGTCGCCATCTCCATTTGCTCTTCTTCTTAACGAGTGTGCGGAGCATGCCAGTGACGTCGTGGACATGACATATTGGTAACAAGCTCCATAACTGCACGCGGCAAAAGTTCGCACAGAGACACGTGGTGGCGAGGAAAGTGTCCGTTCTGAAGACCGAGTTTGCTCATTCCAACGGTTCCTCATCCCCGCTTCCTCGCCGTTCTCGTCCTCGCCAAATACTTCTAGAACCGAGAGCCGCAGCAGCTTAGCACTGAATTCGTACAGGCTCATGACTTCTGTCTTGAACACACTCTGCTGACGACGAGAACACGAGATGGAGCAAGCAAGGCATCGCAGCCAAAGAAAGATCATCCAGAAGCCACAACAAGATGGTGTCACAATCACTCCGCCAAGAAAGCGACCTGCAACATGCGGAGTCCTGCAAGCTTTTTTTTTTGATCAAAAAGCGAAGAAAAGCTCGCTGCGGATCCCAGTTTCGTCCTTCTTGTCGCTTTGTGCAGGCGAGCACATTCCACCTCCATCGTAGCAAATACGAGTCATCCCTTTCCTTCCACCTCAGCTTTGCTACTCCGCTCGCTTCGCCATCATGCTCCCCCTGCTTGCTCGTGCCTCCGGGCGGGCAATCGCTTCCTTTCATCTTTTTCCCTTTCCGCTTCCTTTGATCTAGCCGAGCTCGCCCCTCCTGCGCTCTTGCTCCGTCTTTTGTCCCCGAGCATGAATCTTTCAGTGAGATGCTAGTCCGTAGCTCCGCACTGTTTCCTTCCTCGACCGTCTTTCACCTTCTTCGCTTGCCATACTCGCCATGCTAGGCGTTGGTACTGTAATGGACCCTGACTCATGCACCCAGGGACCACCAAGGCTATCTCCGGCTCCGTTGGGAATGAGGTATGCAAACAGGCTCAGCTCCTCGTTAACAGCCGACTAGATCGGCCATTTTTTTTACGTTTCAATCCCTTCTGCTCCCCCTCGCTGAGCTCGGTCCTCCGTCCGCTCGCTCACTCGCTCTTGCCATGTGCCCGCTGAGACGTTCTCTTTGCTAGAATCAGGTCAGCCACGTTGATCCCATCGGAACGTGCTTGTCCGCTCCTCTCACATCGTGCGATGAGAAGCTGGTGGAAGCCCGGCGAGCGTCGGCGGATGAGCCAAGGTGATGGTGCCAGGTGCTCGTCCCGATTCTTGTCCGAGTCACAGTAGCACGCGCTCGGCGCATGACAGCCGCCATGCTTCACGCTTCCTCCCACCTCGGCTCCTGCCATGAACTTGGGCCGCCAAGGTTCCAAGGTGTCCAACTCCGCGCCGTAGCCGCCTTCTCCCTCCTTGTCCCGCCGCTTTGCACTGTATGACTCCTTGTCGCGTCACCATCATCTGCTCCCCCTCGCTTGTGTTCCCCCCTTCTCCGAACCTATATAGTCTCGAGTGTTTCGTCCGTGTCATCATGCTCCGTCCTGTATCACACAACACTATCACTGCTTCTCCTCTGACCTTTGAGAAGAGGTCCTCCTCAACACCGAGACACATAGACATCTAGCTACATCGTATACTTTGCCAAGTGCTTGCTGAGCAGCACTCAACACCATCAGCCTTGCTGTTGCCAACTGCTTTGAATCTCCTCACCACCACCAACAATAACACCATGGAGCTGTCCGTCGACGTTCACTCGACCGACGTCTTCCTCTTCCCATCCAAAAGCCAGCGTCACCAGTCGTCGTCAGCCGCCTCGTCCGCATCAGCATCAGCATCAGAGGCAGAGTCGTCCTCGCTATCCTTGACGCCCTTCCCGTCCGCGTCGTCATCCGGCCCCGTCGCATCGAGCTACGATGGCGAGTCGCCGGCGTACAGCGAGGTCAAGGACATGAGCGCTTTCACCTCGACCAAGCTGTCCAACGACGACCATGCGCTGCTCTATGCCTACGTCGACATTCGTTTCCCCGCTTCCTCCTCCTCCTCCTCTTCCTCCTCTGGCATCCGCAACCGCCTCAAGAGCTTGACGCTCACGCTCCAGGGTCACGAGAACATCTCGTTCCCGCGCGGAGGCTTGGAGTCGAATCGAACCTACTTCAACGAAAAGTCGATCGACGAGGCGCTCGAGATCGACTACTTTGAGCCCGGTCGCACGTACAGGTTCGAGCGATCCTTCTTTGTCGACCACACCGCGGCGCCGTTCCAGAGAAGCCAGTGGGGGGTCAACAACCAGAAGCTCGTCGCCAAGGCGACGTTCCACGGGCTTCTGTCCAAGTCGCTGACGGCGAGCAAGAAGATCTACTTTGTCGACTGCCAGAACGACGAAGGCAACGAGATGATCGTGTGGGACAAGGACGTCAGGACGCATGCCGACGGCATTGGACCGTTCAGTCTGCGCAACCGATCCGAGGTGTTCACCGTCGGTGGCTACCTGCGCACCAACCTGGATCTGCTCAGTCCGCTCGATGGCGTCACGATCGTCGGGTTTCGAGCGTCGGTCGAGATGCGAACGACGATGGCTTCGCGGCGCGAGAGGCCGGGGTACGTCGAGACGGTCAAGCCGAAACGAGTGCCGTTCCTCTCGCTCGACCGTCGACAGGTCGAGGAGCTCTTCCGCACCAAGAAGCTCCAAGGAGGCGGTGAAGGTGTTGCACCCAACGGTGAATGCTACCCTGCGCTCGAGATCGTCTCGCGCCTTCCCGATGACAACAAGATCCGACCGAGCACCGTCGACGGCAACAACGCCGCCATCCGCTTCCGCAACTACATCGACTACGAGATCGACTTTATCGACGGCGAATACCGCCCCTCCTCGCCCGAAGGCAAGGACGACGAGCTGATCTACATCGACAACCAGAAGATGAAGCGCTTCCACGTCTCCATCCCCGTCTTCCTCAACTCTTGCGGCTGCCGCCCGGACTCGCTCAACCTGCCCAGCTATGCGAGCGAGGACCCGATGCCCGCCTCGTGCGTTCTCGAGAAGAGGGCGCAGCTCGAATCGATGCACGACAAGCAGACCGATCCGTCGGCGTTCCCTTGCATCTGCACGTTTACGCTCGAGTCGCTGCTCGAGGTGGAAAAAAAAACTCTGGCCGCCAGCCCGATCAGCAGCAGCGGGCCTAGCTCCTCGCCTTTTGCGGAGGAGTTGGATTTCTTGCCTCGGTACAAGTCGCTCGAGTAGTTGGAGCGAAAGATACCAATGTAGACAGACGCACTTGAAATATCCAAATCACTTTTAGAGGAGTCGTGCTTGGTTTCAAGCCGACTCTTCGCCCCCAAATTCTATCAAGAATAGCTGTCTGGCTCGCTCTTTTGAAAGCAGACCTCTTTGCTCGACGAGGACGCCTTTTGCCACCGCGCTCCGCAGAGAAGCGGAACTACAACGTGATCCGAAAAGGCTTGAGAGGTGTGATGTGTGAAAGGCCAAGAAGAAGGTTTCGTGAAATGAACTTTATGTGATCAAGCTGAGGACGTAGCGGAAAGTCAGACAACCCGCAAGAGCTGCCTCTGCTCCCTCGAGCTCAGCAGCATGTCATCCCTTCCGCTTTCCCGCATTCGACCTTGTACTGTATATAAACCACCATCTCCCACCTTCAGCCTCGTCTTCAAACCACCATCTCCCGCCTCCATCCCTTCCTCCCAACCACCACTCACAACCCCCTCCGACATCGAACAGGTCCCCCTAGCTCGTCGCAGAAAATCGCTATACGTCCACATCTCCCGCAACAAGCCGTCAGCAACCATGCCGCGTGCTCCAGGCCAACGACTTGCTCTTGGCAGGGCTATCGGACCTCGACCTCGACCTGTTTCGTCTGGCACAAGCGCTCCAGCGGGAACGAACACGGACAGCCAAGGTGGACCAAATGCTCCGCCAGCACATCAAGCGGCAGACGCGACCTCCGATGATCCGCAGTCAAGCAAGAAATCCCGCTTGGAGGGACGAGCTGAGCGCGAGTGGTGCCATGACCGCCTTACGTATCCGGCTGCGAAGGAGATCAAGATAGCCAAAGAAGACCTAGCCGAGTAAGTACTGTATCCGCTGTGACAGTAGCTGCGGGACTTCAGAGCCACTCTATACCACTCGCCGCGCATCGTGACTGACTCAGCCTGAATGTTTCTTTCTCAGGGATCTCGACTCCTTTGCAGAGTACGACAGTGGAAAAGCATCCCAAGCTTCACAGGATTCCGCACCAGGATCGAGCAGTCAGAGCCAGGACGGAGCTCCTGTGACTTCACCCAGTAAAGCATCGACACTTCCGAGCGGAAACAAAGCATCCGATGGTCAGCCGATGTGGGACTTCATCCGCGACGCTTGGCCATACGCCTATGGGGACCGATCCCTCAACGACATGTTTGCGCGCGCACTCACTCTGCAGCTCATCGATGGGAAGGGAGCATACTGCTCGCTCGAGACGACGCTTGGTCGCATGGGATTTGCTCTGGCCGACATCGCACACGTTCGCCACACATTCGAGATCGCCTTCTTCACCATGCTCGCTCTTGAGCTGCTGCGATCCGGCTTCACGTGCTTGTCTCGCTGCCGCAAGTACACCACTGCGAGTCAGATGCGGATCTACGACGTCCTGAAGGCAAACGCGGTCATTCGAAAGTGGATGGATCCGCATCCCGGCTTTTACGACGGTCTGCTCAAGGTCACGGCTCGTAGAGCTTGGAACACTCGTGGAATCGATGAACGCTTTGCCGAGCGCACTACCGCTGACGGTGATATCACTGAGGACCTTGCAAGAGACCTCTATCTCCGACACGTTGCCGCCAACAGGCACTCGTGCTTCGTGGACATCGCTATCAACGCCGTCATGCAGCAGCTGTGGAACAAGACCAATTCCACGTGACTGCAGAATAAGAAACAAGCCTTGGCTTACACATGGTGGCAGTGGGACGAGCTGCGAGAATATTGCGGCAAGGAACTCATGCTCTGGCCTGGCAAGGATGAAGCTGGCGACAGGTACTGGCTGCCCAAATACGAGGAGGGCATGTCAGGCACCGCTGAGGAGCTGGTCGCGATCGGCAAAGACTATGCCTCCGTCGTGCACGAGCGCTGGTTCGAGCTGAACGATGACAAGTCAGCGGCGACATCGACTCAAGAGCAGTAGGAAAACAAGCAGCGAGCAAGACTTCGAAAGGCGTCGACAGAATCGAAAAGACCGTGCTGGAACGCACGCGCACGACAAGAGCATCACAGACAAAACGCTCAAGAAGATCGAGGAGGCTCAACAAGGCGGCATGGCGACTCATCGGCGGTCAAGGGATGCGAAAATAAGACAAGACAAGAAGCTATTCGAGCGATAGCGCTATGTCGGAGCACTCGAAAGAGATGAAGCGGCAGACCGCCTGCACCGGGCAAGTACAACGGTACGCCGTGGAGAGGGACGCCCGGCACGACAAGCGCCAGGACGATCGAGCAGAATGCGAGGATGCAGCTCGTCTACCTCAAGGCGAAAGAAGAAGAAGAAAGAGAAAAAGACCGAGGACCCAATCAATGACTCCACCTACCCGCACCATCACTACGCTGTCCACCACTTAGTACTCCTACTTCGTCTCGATTGGTGCCAGTACAGTTGATCTACGAAAGGAGATTGCTATCCCGCGGAAGCGCCGTTGAAGAACGCGCCCCTTGTCGTCGCGTTGGTCGCACACAACTCTGCGCAACACCGAACGATCTCACTTGCGCTTCCCTCGAGGATGCTTATCAACCATAGCTAGTAGCTCTGCACCCGCAATGTCGACGAACACAGCTTCGATCCCCCCAATCACGACACGACCTCAAGAACCACGACATGAACACCTCTTACAAGAGATCCTACCACGCAGCGTGACTGAACAAGCCTCGCATCATTCGCCCTCGCCAGACACTTCGTCCGCCCTCTTGCCCTCGCACTCCTCAATCTGGGCTCTGCTGCCTGTTTGACGGGGCTTGCACGGCATCGCTTGCGGCTCTCTGGCTCACTTGACCGTGAAGCCACCTCTTCCTACGAATCAGTGCCGGATGCTCTTGACCAGCCTTGCAGTTCGTCTCTGGCCAAAGCGTCCTGTTTCAAGCTCGACGAAGATCTGCAATTCCCCCACATCAACTTCATCTGTCCCCTTACGCAGAAATGTGTGCCCAAATGAAATGTATCCGCACCATCGACCGGACGAGTGCGCGAAACCACCATACTGAAAAAATTTCAAATGACCATAACTCTTACATTTCCTGATCAATCGTGCTCGAAATTGCACGTGCGTGTTCCTTCCGCTCTTGCGCATCTCTGGGATGCAAAAAAATGGCAAAAAATCGAAAAAAAGGTCGTACCGGGATTCGAACCCGGGGCAAGAGAAATTCGGATGCAAGCAGGCCTGCTGCGCTTCAAAATCTCCTAAGTTGACCACTACTCCATACAACCCGGCTTGCCATCTCGATTTGTCCAGCATACATAAGCAGTTAAATGAATCTCAATGGATTTTGCGTGAGTGTCGTACGTAGGCTTTCGCTCGAGACTGCTCTTGGCTGATCTCATCGCAGCGAAGAATGAAGACGACGGCATACAGTAGCATGGACCGACCGATGCTTGTGGGAACGGGATCGGCTTTATCGCTGACGCACATCCTCACACACCGCACGTAGGTTGGGGGGGGGGGGGCAGCAACCGCGACCGAGCACACGCCGACCGCGCAGCACGCACTCGCATTGTTCTCGCGTGCGCCTCGGCCACGTTTCTTTCTCGTCTCGCCTCCTGAGTTATGCCGCGACTCTGGTTCGATGCGCGCAGCGCACGCTCGAGCTTCGGCGGAACTTGTTTGCACAGCGACGAGGCACGCGCGCGAGAGGTCGGCGAATTCGAGCGAGATGGAGAAATTGTTCCTGCATGCTTTGATGGCTCGGCCCAGCAGAGGGGCAGTCGCGTGGCTTTGAATCCACGGGCAGGTTGTGTGGTGCGCTCGATGCCGGATGGCGCATCAATGATAGGAAGCCATCGATAAAGAGGCATTCGTAGAGACGCCGTTGTGGAACTGGCACACTGCAATGTCGCGCTCGGTTGAACTCATGGAGGGCTTCACTAGCCCACTACGCTAACGGCGAGCGACGAAGCGGACGCAGCGAAACGGTGCGGTGAACTCGACCCTATTCACCGAGCAAGTTGACGACAGTGTGAGATCGACCAACATGACCGCTTCAAGATTCGCCGAAGCCATCGGTCGATCCTCTCCTTTGGTGGGGTGCGGGGTAATCCTCCGCATACTCGACCCCGTCTCTGGTTACCGACAGAACCATGGATGCGAGGGTGCGGGGATACGAACGCCGGTTAGAGGGTCAGCTTCCTCGGAGCGGGGAACTTGGCGTGGCGACCGGTAAATTTCGCTCTACCTTGGCGTCGGCGTGTGCAATTGACCGTTCCACGGCGAGGCGTCGACCGGCAAACCGCACCGACGTCGCGCCAGCAAACAGCATCCAAGAATGCCGCTGCTTCAGCCGTGGTAGACGGAATGGCTCGTCCAGCGCTGCCTAACAAAGGCGCCTGAACAGTCAGGTGCGCTCTCGGAACACCTTTCTCGTGGCTCGCTAAACGCTTTTCACTTGGTGCGAACAACACTTCGCCTAACCGGACACGACCTTACCGGCGGGCAATGGATCCGTCTGCATCCACAGTGCAAGCGCAGGACGTGGAAACGCGGGGAAGCTCAGAATGCCGCAAGAGAAAGAGAGAGATTGCCGGTAGATCGAACGGAGATCGAGTTGAGGTGCTAGAAGGGATCGGCGTGGCAAATCCCCGAGCATTCCTTTCCTGCCAAAAGCGCAACGTCGCCTCGGCTCGTCTTTACTCGCTGGATTGCTGTCTGGTGGCAGCGATGCTAGACTCGTCCGTCGTGTGCGTGCCAATGAGCGATGGCGATACCGTTAATGCCGGAACAGCCTACGACCGGAGCGCATGCTTCGGGGACTTACGGAAACCGCCACTGCGACCGCACGGTGCTGCACTCCGGCCTATGAAAACCACAGTGGACCGGCTCGAAAATATGCACTCGATTAAGAAAGCCGACGCAAAAAAGGTCGACGCAAAAGCGGTCTCTGGTTGTGCGCTTTCGGAGCTGCAAAGGTGCGGATCGAGGCCTTTGGCCAAGACAGCGCACGCCGGAAACCGACGGTCCGGTAGGATAGCGAGCACTCCGCGTGCGGAAGAAAGCTTATCACCCCCACACGACCGCACACTCGAATCCAGAAGGTTTGTTCAGAGATGTGTCACCGCCGAGCAAGAGGCCTGGACTTCGGCCCCACGCTGTCGTCATGCGATAGCATCGAAATGGACGCACCCAAGTCAATGTGTGGCTGGCTGAAACTTAATAGAACGCAAGCGGTGGTTGGCGACACCGGTTGGCCGGCATTAGGCTCGGTCGCTATGCGTGGGGCTCCTCATTGGCCCTTCGCTTCTCGACGCCGTATTGGGCAGATCTTTGTGTGGAGATAAGCTCAAGCTGAGACTTGTTGGCCGACACGAGCTGCCACCGTCGAATGTCGTTTGCCGAGCAGCTTTCTGTGGTCCATTATGTGCGTCTCGGCACTCGAGGTGTGGATAAGCTAAGGATGCAGCGCAGCGCCCAATCAACGTCGTCGCAGTCAACGTCAAGAACAGCGTTGTGTTGCGGCAGAAGGGCCAAAAAATGTCCGGAGAGACCCGAATGCAAACGGATGCGGGGGTGGCGACTGACCACATACGCCAGTTTGGATGTACCAGTCGATCGCCTCTTTCCGCTACACCATCGAACGCATACAGCCTAATGGCTCGGCAACCCCCTTCACGTCCAGCCAAGCCCACCGTGGTGCTAAAACAGCGGTTTCCATGGCGCTTCTGCTGCGCTTGCTTGCTGCGTGTGTGCCTTGATGCACCAGCCGAACGTGCTAGCGCCAAGTCGCTTGGGACACTGTCAGCATCGCAGCACCCGCTAACTAATTTCACACGCCTGTCGACACGTCGGCAAACGCGCAGCATTGGCCCGTGTCTTGACGAGCGGGATCGAGCGGCACGACCGACGACACTGCCAAGCGAAGGGGCGGTTGGCCTCGTTCCTCCTCCTCCTCCGCGCGTCGGGCGCGGGGTAAAATTAAAAAAGAAAAAAGGGGGCAAAAGTCACAAAATGCGGGGGAAGCATCGAGAACGAGCACGAGCACGAGCGAGCGCCGCCTTGTCAGCTCGGACCTTTCGGCGCCTTCCGCCTGCTTTCACGAGGCAGGGCCAAGATAAGCGCGGGTCGTGTCCGGCTGAGCTTGTCCCTATCACACCACAAGCTCTCTCAGCAACGCAACAACGGGCAAGGGGGCGATAAGCACACCATTTGCTCGGTCCTCGCCGGCTGTGCCAGTGGCGCGAACCGCCTTCACACTGTGTCACTGAGCCAATCAGCAAAGAAAGTGGGCCACCAAGAGACGATGTCGCTCGACGTGACATCCCGATGTGAGGCGATTCCCCCACCCCAGCGTGTGAGCAAAGTGGGATTCGATACGTCGGATCTAGCTCGGTGGAGATGCGCATTTGATCCCGTGGCCGGATGAAGGCGCGGGCAGCACAGCCCTGTTTGCAACGCAGGAAAACGAACGCGAGAAGGAGAAAAAAAATTTCCGAAGCTTGCAGGCAGGGACAGAGAGAGCCCCAGTAGAATCACAGGAAGAGGCCGCGGCGGATCTCGATGATCCGCATTCAGGTCCAGATCCAGGCAATACCAGGGCGGGGAGCTGAGGCGACCAAGAAAAGGAGAAGCTTCGGTCGAGGGAACAAAAGGGAAATAAAAAAGGAAATTCAGAAATTAAATTCGATTTTTTTCTCGAAAACCTGACGCCTCCACGAAAAGTCGACGCAAGATTCGCCGTGACGCAGCACGAGATCCTCCTCCTCATCTCTCTCTCCCAGTCTGCAATGCAGCGGAAAGAATTCTCCGATCCAAACACGACGACCAAGCGAAGCGCTCGCGCATCTCGACCGGACCGCTAGCGAGCTGCCTCTCTCTGTAGGCCGCTCGTTGGCGAGGAGGGAGTAGGCTTTGTGCGGCGGGAAGCGACCGTATCGATAGCGAATCGTTCTCAGCGCGCTTCTCGCGGCCTCTACCTATGCAGCTCGAATCCATGCCGCTGGTCGAGATGCGGTGTAACTACGCCACAATCTGCGTTCTCTCAATCGCCGCCGATTCGCGCGTTCATGCTGCTGCTCTCCATTGTTGTGGTGTCAGGTCTGCTAGTGGCTTTCAAGAGCAGAGGACGGATGATCCTCGGTGTGGCTGTATGCGCTTCTGCGTGGAAAGGGGTGGAGATCATGCCGCCACCGCAAGCCTCGATCCCGGGAGCACCGGAATCCAGCCTGCGAGCTGTAATTCTCGCAAGACCACGATTAGGCTCGAGCTAAAGCGTAGTTCCCACGATATGTGGCGTGCGCCACAGCATCCTCCAACAGCGAGCCACCGGTTGAGTGTGCAAGAGGCTGTCACACACGGCGAGCAGACGGCAAAGCCAAGAGTCGACAAAGAAGTCGGAGTAATAAGCTCAAGCGAACGTGACAGGCCTCGCTTGGTTGAATGCTGCGTATTGCATGCACTCGACCTCTTCATTTACTGTAGGCAAAACCGAAAAAAAGGTCGGGTGTTTCCGTCTCCCAAGAAGCAGCAGCAGCTCGGCTAGCGCTGACATTGCGACACCGACACCGGACGGCAATCCGAGTGCATCCCGCACTCCATAATGCCCTGACAGACGCAGCCCAGCAACGTGCCTTGTAGGCAAGGGCTGCCAAGAGTCGTCGCGGCCAAGTTACGGCGAGCTTGGAAGAAGCAAGACCTTGGAGCCCAACGGAGCTGGTTCGGTGACGATCGCCTTCATACCGTGCCAGCGTATGGGCCAATGGGGACAGGGCGTCAGCATCGAATCGACTTTGGAATGGAGTTCAGCCGGTGCTGCGTGACAGATGTGCAGAACTGACGACAGCAAATGAGGACACGAACG
>LT795068.1:16639-47054 GCA_900162835.1 Sporisorium reilianum f. sp. reilianum | reverse complement strand
GACTCTGGACCGAAGCCGGAACCAGGCTTGTGTGCGAGTGAATGGCCTTGCATCCGCCGCATCCACAATTCACGCAAAAAAAGTCGCCTTTTGCTCGGTCAATCTCATTGACTTACTCAGTCACTCGGTCAGTCACAATCACCTTTTTTTCCCGTTCGCTTTTCGCAGCCGCAAACCACCAAAGCCAACGCGGATCCTCGCTCGCTCGCTTTCTCCCTCTCTCCCCCTCTCCCCCTCTCTCCCTCTCTCCCTCTTACCCCACTCAATCCGCTTGCTCTTTCCTCCTCACCATTCCATCCTGCTTTCTCTCCACCATCAACCACCAACCATCCATTCACTACGCTCTGCATATCCACATTCATCTCCATCCCATACCGACGACGCCAGCTGTCGACTTTCCATCGGCAGTCTACGCTTCCTACCTTCGGAGATTTACGGAGTCCCCCACACTGGAACGGCTCAGTCGTCGGATCGACATCCACAGCCACACTTGCAGCGAATATCCTCCAGCAGCGCTCCTGACTTTGTCTCCGCCTTCTCAGCTTCTCCTCTCCATCGCATCCTTGGCCGTCCTTCAGCGCCCCGGCACTGTCAAATCCTGCTCTTGATCCTCAATGGCTCGGCCTTCTGCCACCAACATGGCCAACCCAAGCCCAGACGCGGCTGCGCTTACCGCCAGCAACTACACCGTCGACAAGTCGCAGATCCCTCGCCCGTACAAGTGCCCGCTCTGCTCGCGTGCCTTTTACCGTCTCGAGCACCAGACCCGTCACATTCGCACCCACACCGGCGAGAAGCCCCACGTATGCACACATCCCGGCTGCGAGAAGCGTTTCAGCCGCAGCGACGAGCTCACCCGTCACGTTCGCATCCACGCCAACCCCAAGAAGGGCGGTGCTCACGCCGACGACAAGAAGGCCTCTGCGCGCAAATCCGCCGGTGCTTCTTCCTTGCACTCTCCTTCCAACCCTGCCATCGCTTCTGCTTCCTCCAAGCCGGCTCATGGGAGCAGCAGCAGCAGCAGCAGCAGCAGCAGCAGCAACAGGCAGCTTCGATGGCAGGTTGGCGATGACGAGGGCGACGACAGCGATTCCGACCGCGAGCTCAGGCACGGTGGCCGCCCTGCCCGTAACGGCGAGATGTCGACGCTGGCCATGCTCGCCAGCGACGAACTGCACGAGCTCCAGCGTGCCGAGCGAGAGGGTCGCCGATCCGGTCCTCCTCCCTCCCACGCCTACCACTCGCACTACAGCGCCGATCCTTACGCGGATCGATACCAGCAGTCGCACCCATCTGGCAGCTATCCTTACCCCTCGGCCGGCGCTGCTTCGTCGCGCGAGACCACCCCGCCCGGATGCTCGCACGAGGACTGCCACCGCAAGTACAACGACCGCATCGCTTCTGCCATCCTCGCTCGACCTTCGTCGAACCGACACGCTGCCGAATGTGCCCACTCGCGCCCCTCGCACACCGCTTACAACGGCAGCCATCCGCCTCCCAGCCTGTACCGCTACTACCAGCACGGCTCGCATCACGGCGCCGGCGGCTGGGCGTCCACCTCGTCGAGCGTGCCCAGCAGCGTCGAGCACTCGCCCCGCTTCTCGCCCGACGACCACTTGCACGGCGACGACTACGCTTCCGAGTCCGAGCACGCCGCTTCGCTGCACGACGACTCCAAGTCCCGCCTCCCCCTCGCTGCTGCTGCCGCCGGCTCGGCGGGACACTCGATGTACAGCCACTCGCACTGGACGCCCAGCAGCAGCCCCGTTCTCGGTCCTCTGCGCAACATGAGCCTGCTCGGTGGCAACACGGTGCCCAACAGCCCGTACACGTCTCGCCCCGGCTCGCCCGTTCAGCACTCGCGCCACGCCCACGGTCACTCGCCCCCGCACCATGCCCACCACCACCACTCGCACGAGGGTCCCGCCCACCAGTCTGGCCACGGTCACCACGGCTCGCACCGACACCGATCGCACCCGTACATGGAGTCGTCGGCTCGATCCAGGTCGCATCACCACCTCTCCTCGCTCGGCATGGCTCCCATCCAGCCTGCCATCCCTCCCAGCACTTCGGGCGAGCGCAGCACCGCCGCCGAGCTCGATTCGCACGCCAGCGGCTCGGTGACCACGTCGGCGTCCACCTCGCCTGCCAATCCGTCGTACATGCCCCCCAAGCTCTCGAGGAGCCACAGCTTTGGCTCGCGCAGCAAGGGCATCGCTTCGCTCAACTCGAGCGCCAGTCTCTCGGCGTATCACCTGACGCCGGCGCATGGACACGCTGGCGACGCAGAGCGCACTGGTTCGCGCCGCACCAAGATCGAGGATATTCTGGACGGGGGCGTCGGAAGTCTCAAGCCGCACTCGACGCGCGCGTCGTACCCTCACCTGGTGGCGGATCCGTCGTCGAGGACGCTGCCGCTTCCTTTCCCCGCCAGCGCCTCGTCGTCGTCGCACAGGGATGCAAGCCACCACCCGCTGCCCGGACACCACCACCACACGCACGCCTACAACTACCACCCTTACGGCGACCACAAGAAGAACGCACGCAGCAGCTCGCGTTCAGCGCCTGCTAGCCGGTCCGGCTCGCCGCACGGCTCGCCCACGATGCTGCACGCCTTGCCCGCCGCTGCCGTCTCGTCGCGATCGCACAGCCGTCAGAGCTCGATCGGCAACATGTTTGGCGCCAGCAACGGTCTTGCCAGCAGCGAGTCGAGTCCCACCAGCGTCTACTCGCAGATCGCGCAGAGCGGCAGCAACTCGCCCGCAGCGGGCATTGGCCCGTATGCGGCGGCCGGCAGCGGCGGCGGCTCGTCGTCGTCGTCGTCGTCGTCGTCGAGCGGCAGCAGGAGCAAAAAGAGCCTGGGCTTTGGCATGACGCCCATCCACTCTGCGCACCGCGACTATGGCACGACGCTGCCTCCGCTGGGCCAGGCGCTGTCGCGCGAGACGTCGCCGATCAGCATGCATCTGCCTCCGCCCATGAAGCGCATCCACTCGCACTCGGATGCGGCGGTGGCTCCGGAGGTCGACATGTCGTCTGCTTAGGCCCTGTACTTGTTTTCTGTTGTCACCTGCACTTTGTCGTCGTCGCATAATGGGCCTTTCTTTCACCACTCTGTTTTCTTTGCTCTCAATAGATGGGTTTTCTTTCTGCAGATTCTCTTCTGAGAGTGCAGGTGTGCTGTGTGTTTGGGGTGTTGTTTGAAGATGAAGAGGGGCTTGGATGCGATGGATGGGTCGGGGGTCTTGGCGAGGGATGTTGGCTGTGCGCAGCGGGGCAGTGTGGACGATTCCAGGCACAGGCGGTGTCACAAGTCGAGGCACAGACGACGGTGTGTCTGCGCCTTGGCTCGCAGGGACAAGTGGTGGGCCTCTGTTGGGTTCGAGTCTGGATGGACTCGGCGAGCGGGTGGCACGTCGTCGCTGGGCCGACGGGAGCAGCGGGTGGTGTCGGTGTAAGATGTAGCGAGGGGATAGCGGCGTGTGCGGCTCAGTCTCACATACACACGGATGCTCCAACGCGTCAACGTCTCACTGGTGATCGACTTGCGCGTCTGCGATTGCTGGTGTGCGCTGGTGTGCGCTGGTCGACGATCAACGCTGAAAAGTGTACAGGGATACTACATGAAGTCGAGATCGTCGTCGAGCGCCTCGTCGCCGTAGGCGCGCGTGTCGATCACGTTCTTGGCACTCGCCGTGCCGACGGTCTTGGGCTTTGCGGCTGCAACCTTGGCCTTCTGGCCGCCGAGGCGCTTGGCTTCTTTCTCGGCCTTGACCTTGTCTTCGGCGTATGTCTTGAGCATGGTGGAGCTCTTGCGGATGTCGACGTCGCGCAGGGTGGAGGCGATATTGCGCAGGAAGTGCGGGACAAAGTGCTTGTCGAAGCCGGGCTTGGCGGCGTGTTTCTTGATGAGCTCCGTGAACAGCGAGTCGGAGAAGGCTTCCCAGTCTTCCTTGGACGAGGGGTTGGCGTTTTTGAGCGAAGAGTCATCGGAGAGCTTGGACGTGCCGAGCAGGTTGGCGGCGTTCTCGACGTCCGACTTGAGCTGCGCCTCGCGCTCCCTGCGGCGCTTGGCCAGCGGATCGTCGTCCCACTCGCCCGAGTCGCTGGCGTCGTCGCCGTCGAGACCCGCCTCGCGCCGCAGGCGTTCCTCTTCTTCCTTTTCGGCGATCTTCTGCTTGACGCTCTTCTTCTTGCGTGGTGGCAGCGCAACGGCCGCCTTGGGCGCTTCCGGCTCCGAGTCGTCTTCTTCCCAATCATCCTGTTGTGCATAGCGTGAACAATAGTCAGTTTCCTGCCAAAAGGCAAAGTTGTGGGTATGACGGGGAAAAACGCACCTTGACCTCGTCCTCGACGTCCTCGTCGTCAAACTTCTTGCGCCCCGCAGCGGACAGCTTGGGCGGTGCCACGGGCTGCTGCGGCTCGTCGTCGTTTTCTGTTTGCATTGCAGCACACGGTATGCAAAAAGTCAGTCATTCTGCGCTCATCCATCGCTAGGAGGTGCAGCAACGTACCCCAGTCGCTCATCTTTTCGTGCGTGTGTGTGTCTCCAGCAGGCCGTGAGTTGGTGGTGATGGTGATGGTGATGGTGCGAAAGCGCATTTCTTCTCGAGTCGTTCGAAGGCGCTGCACACAAATCGGCGCAGTGCAGCACACCGCTTTAACAGTAAAAAGCGATTTTTCGCGATAAAAGTCAAAAATCTGAAATCTGCGCTGGTCGAACGCTCAGGATCGGCGATCTGACTCCTCTCTCACCACACTCTACGAATGATAGCTTGCTCGTGCTCGAGACAGTGACGAGAACTCTACCTCGATTGAGCAACCGATACAAATACACAAACGATGACAGTAACCCCACAAGAAACAGCATGCTCTGACCCTCGGTCCGCTACTTGGCCGCCACCATCTCGTCAAACTCCTGCCTCCACTCGGCGAGATCCAGCTTCAACTTGCGCATCTGCAACGGCTTGGTGAACCACGCGTCCATGCCGCACTCCAAGCCCTTCTGCTGGTGGAAGCCGTCGGACAGCGCGGTGACCGCGACGATCTTGAAACTCTGCTTGGCGCTCTGCTCGGGCGGCAGCTCGTGCGCCACGTGGCGGCGCATGTGCTGGCACGCCTCGAAGCCCATCATGCGCGGCATGTTGATGTCGAGCAGCGTCACGGCAGGCAGGTGCTTCTTGAACTGCTCGACGGCCTCGTGGAACTCGATCTTGGCCTGGCGCAGCATCGTGGTGAGGATGCGCATGTTCAGCGGGTTGTCCTCGCAGCAGAGCACGCTGAACTTTTGACGCGGTGCGGCGGCGATCGACGACGACGACGACGACGCCAGCGTCTTGGATGGCGATGCGGGTGTCGACGGCGGCTTGATGTGCGGTTTGGGATGCGGCGCACGCAGCACCTCGTCCATCGCATTGGGCGACACGACGAGGTCGGCGAGCTTGTCGCCGCCCGCCGACGTGCACGAGCCCGTGTCGCGGTTCTTCTTCTCCTGCTCGTCGACGAGCAACATGCGACGCGGATGCAGATCTTTGACTTCATGCTGCACCGCGGCGTCGTCGCTCGTCTCGGCCAGCTTGGCGTGCTTCGACAGCGGCGAGCCTGCATCGGCGGGCAGCACCTGGTCCGGCTTGTGCGGGTGCGAAGGCGCCGTGTAGCCCAGGTGGCCGTGCTTGCGTCGCACCGTCTCGTGCGTCGTGCGCGTGTCTTGGTCTCCCTGCTGCTCGGCCAGCCGCAACAGGTTGGCAAAGCATCTCGGACCGAACGGCTTGCGCGTGACAAACGTCGGCCTCCGACTGCCGTTCTTGAAGGCAGCATACTCGATGCCCGCATCCTCGTGCGCCTGCAGCACGCCGATCTTGACGCCTGGCTTGGTCTGCGCCAAAATCGCGTCGATGCCGCCTTCCACTTGCAGACACGCCTCTTCGGGCAACAGCAGAAAGTCGGCGTCCGCGATGTGCGAGGTGCAGTACAGGTTGCCAAACGTGGCGAGCTGCGCCGAGATGACCTGCGCGAGCCGCTGCAGCCCTTGGCCCTCGAAGCCATACAGATAAATGAGCTGGTCCGACTGCGAGGGCGGCGCCGGGTCGACGATGCGTTCGGGCAGGCTGTGGACGGGCAGGCGCACCGTGACGATGGTGCCGCGGTCCTTGTCGCTCGACACGTGCATGGCTCCGCCCATGCGACGCACGATGCTGGAGCACAGGTTGACCGACAGCCCCGCGCCCGCTTTGAAGTTGTTGGCCTTGACAAAAGGCTCAAAGAGGCGATGCGAGAGAAAGTGCTCGGTCATGCCTTCGCCCGAGTCTTCGACGACGAGATCGATAAAGTGTTGGGCTGACGCTGTCGAGTCGTCCAGATTGCGCTCGTTCCAGGGCGACGAAGCGAGCGAGGGCGAGAGCGAGACTTCGACGTAGCCTTCGCTGGTGAAGCGCAGCGCGTTCGAGATGAGCTTGCCGGCGAGCTTCTTGACGAGCGTGGTGGATACGACCGTCTTCCATCCGCGCAGGCTCGTGTCGGTCTGCAGGATGAGTTCGGGCGGGGGCGGCAGACGCGCATCGTCGCCGTCCTCGGCACGGATCTGGCGCACCTGCGCATTCCACGCCTCGGCCGCCACCGTGTCGAGCAGTTCGCCTAGATCCACCGGTTCGTCGGGCACCACCTCGTGCTGCTCCTCGGCCTCGCGCGCATGGATCGTCTCGGTGGCAAAGTCTCTGAAATCGTCCAACACGTTCTGGAGCCTCTCGCCGAGCCCAGCGAGACTCTCGACCTTGTTGAGCAGCGACCTGCGCGTGGCCCGGTCCTCGATGGGCACGGTGCGCAGCTCGGTGCGCAGGTCGTCGACGAGGTTGAGCAGGCCGTGGACGGGCGTGCGCAGCTCGTGCTGCACCTGCTGGATGAGCTGGATGTGCGCGTGGTCGACGGCGACACTCATGGTGTGCGGAGACACCTGCTCGCCGAGTTCGCCGTGCGAGTGCTGGTGGAGCACGCTCTGGTCCGGATCGTCGAGACGCTGCGAGAAGGGCTTGCGGAGTGTCGCGGATGGTGCCATGCTCGCGGGAAACGAGGCGGCGTCAGAGAGAGGGGGAAAGGTGCGGGCAGCAAGTGTCAGGATGCAATGATGGGCATCACGGAGCGTCTATGATGGTGATATCTACGGGACAGTGAGAGCAGAGTGGATGGTGGACGAGAGCAAGAACTGAGTTTGATTTCGGTGCAACGGACAAAAGCGGCGGGCAGCATGATTGGCAAGCGAATAGAGTGTGGATCCGGGCCAGAATGCAGGCCATGTGCCCGCATGTGATGAGTTCTTGGCCTAGACAGTGTACGAAGAGCGAGACGGCGGCGACAAGGGCGTTGGTTCGATCGTGATCTGCTTGTCCTGTCGTTCAAAAAAACGGGAATCGCCCATCACAAGCCACAGACGAGACAACGGGCGCAAAGGGTCTAGACACAGCGACAGCAGCAGCGACAGCAGCAGCGACAAGATCGGCGTTCAAGTGGATCCATCTCGCCGATCCATCCAGATCTTTTTGCGGGGAATGTTACGCCGTCAGAGCAGCTCAGCTCAGCCGTGTTCGGCGTTTTGGCCACGAAAGTGTGGAGGAACAGAACGACTCGCACATCGTACTCTGCCTCCCTCTCTCTCTCACTCCACCACCAATCGCACACCAACATGGACAACCTCAACACAGCGCCGTCAATACACAGTCCAGCTGACTCGCACAATGACTCGATACCCTCGACGCCAGTCGCTGATCAGAGCGGAACGCAGACTCCATTAGACGCCGTCGCTGCTGCTGTCCAACCCGGCAGTGCAGCACAGCCGGTCAACGACGAGCTCGAGCGATTCCGTTCCGAATGGAAAAAGGAGGTCCAAGCAAGAGGTCACCCGACCTATGCTCAGCCACCACCTTCACAGCCGAATCATGCAAGCACATCGAGTGCACCGCAAGCAAGTTCATCAGAGCCGCAGCGTCAGGATCATGGCAACAACGTTCGCGACGATGATGGCGATGGCGACAAGGACGAGCTAGAGGACAATCTGCTGCATCAGGACCACTCCTCGCTTCCTTTCCCGGAAGCAGAGATCTACGCACCTGCTGCACTCAAGTACTCCAAAGGTGCACACAAGATGCCTCGAAACGATGCCTCCCAAAGCGACCTTCCAGCTCCCATCATTCCTGCAGAGTATCACCCTCCACAATCTTCTGCCGCGCCATCCACAAGCTCTGTAGCCAACGGCGTCTCCCATGCGTTGCGCGACCGCATTCGTGCATCAGCTGCCGACTCGAGCACCACTCGCCCACCGGCTGTCAACCAAAATGCGTTGCCCATATCGCAAGCACAAGCATCGTCGTCGTCGCGCGTGCCGCGCATCATGGCCACACCCAGCGCGCCCGCCCTCGCAAGCCAAGCCACCCAAGCTGGCATGCGCAGCGCCGTCGAGGCCTACGCACATGCCGTCGAGATGGAGCGCAGCGGCAACCTCGATCAGGCGCTCGCCTCGTACCGTCGTGCCTTCAAGCTCAACAGCAATGCCGATCGGCTCTATCATCGAGCACACCTGCTTCTCACCGTCCCGGCCTTGGCAAACACCTCGTCTCAGCAGAACGACGCTCTCCTGTCCAGCCTCGCCATCGCAGACAAGGTCCGCAAGGCGCTTGATTTCGACAACCATCGATACGTAGCAATCAAAGAGAGGCAGGCAAAGGAGAACGAGGCTCGGGCCAGAGGTGAGCCCATCGATACGATTGACCCAAAGACCACCTTGGACTCTGCCTCTGCGGCAGCAGCAGCACAAGCCGGCGACAAATCCGCGTCAAAGCTGTACGAGTCGCGTCCAGACGAGCTGGCAAAGCTGTTTGACGCCATGTCGATACAAGGTGGCGGTGAAAAAGATTTCGGCCTGGTGGCATTCGCACCTGAAGACGAGGAGAAGCCGATGCCCGTCGCAAGACTGCCCGACGAGATCCTGCTGCATATCCTCAAGATGCTCATCGCACCCAGGGGCAGGAGGGGGGCAAAGGTGGTCAAGCCAAAGCCCACACCCGAGGAGCAGGCCGCACTGGATGCTGCCACTGCTGCCTTGACTGGGCGTGCAGGCGTAAAGCCAACTTTGACCAAATCAGATCCTCAGAAGGGGAGCAAGGCCGGCGCAACTGCTGCCGCTGCCAGCGCAAATGGTGGCAAGGCTGCCGACGCCAATGCTGCATCGACCGCCAGCGCCAAAGAAGTTGCACCTCCAGCCGCCGCTGTTGAAGCTCCAGCAAACGGAGACAAGGCATCCGACAGCAGCAACGTCGCCATCGTCAACCGCAAGCAGCCGCTCGGCATCGGCGTCGTCCTCGGCGGTGCAGACTGGCAGTCGCTCGAGATCCTGGCGCGCACCTGCTGGAAGTTTCGCCTGCTCACCAAGTCGCCCTCGCTCTGGCGCGACATTGTACGCGAGACCTACTACCCTCCCATCCTCGACCCCGCACTCAGCTTGACTTCGCTGTACGAGCGACACCACTCGGACTGGCGCACTGCGTTCATCAACCAGCCGCGCGTGCGTCTCAACGGCTGCTACATCGCCGCGTGCCACTATGCGCGCCCGGGCCTCAGCGAAGATGCGTGGGTGCGCGTCATCCACGTCGTCGAGTTCTACCGCTCCATCCGCTTCCTTCCGGACGGCACCGCGCTGTCGCTGCTCACCACCGACGCGCCCGCCGACACGGTGCGCAGGCTCGAACCCGCGCTCAAGGCCAAGGGTTTCGCCAAGGGAAGGTGGGAGCTGTTCGAGCATGGACTGGACGACGATGCGGACGAGGGCCGGCCGAGCGGGCCCAAGGTGGTCGTCGAGGATCTGAGGGACAAGAGCATGCACAAGTATGCCTTCCGCATGGTGTTTGGGCTGAGGAGCACCACGCGGGGTAGGTGGAACAAGCTGGATCTGTTGGAGTACTACAGCGTGAACCTGACCAACGGCGAGGTGCTGCCGCTGCCGCAGAAGTATTCGCGGCCGTTTCACTTTTCCAGGGTGATTGCGTATGGCGTTTGATGCAGCTCAGAAGAGAGTCATTTCAATTTTACAGCAATGGCCCAACTCTCAAGGGATTCTGTGTGCGCATGAGTTTGTGTGTGATGAAAATGGCATTGCGTTCACAAATCCCAGTCCAGCCCATCCTGGTCGTCCTTCTGATCGACCTCGTACTCCTCATCCGTGCCCATCGCCTCATCATCACCGCTCGCATCACCGCCACCGTTGTCGACGCTATACGCATCGATCCAACCCTCAACAAGCTCGCGCGTCTCCTTGAGCGCATCTCTTGCGTCTTCGGCATCCAGCCCGTAGGCCTGCAACGGCAGGTGACCGTGCAACGCCTCGCGCACGGTCTCCCTCGCCTGCTTGAAGCGCAACACGCTCGACGGGGTGGTCATGAGCGACGACACCACGGGCACGGTTTCCGGCCTGCGCACGCTGGCGTACGAGCCATCGAGTGCGCTGAACAGGTTCGGGAAGGACGAGGGCAGGTTGTACGACAGCGGGACGTAGACGCCGTGTGCGAAGGGCGCGGGGGAGTGTGTGAGGAGCGCGTCGAGCATGCCGAGGCCGAGGCGGGCGCTGTCGAGGTGCGTGTTGCGCAGCACGGCGGTGTGCGCGTATGGGTGTGTGAGGGTGCGCTGGAGCTGCGTGGCCTTTGCGCCTGTGGAGGGGAGCGAGAGGTCGAGCCACGATGCGCGCACGGCTTCGCTGCCGCGCTTGGCGAGCTCGGACGCGGACTCCACGGGCGCACCGCGCGCGTTGCGTGTGCGCGCATCGCCGTACCCGTACGACTGCAGCAGCGCATCCACCGGGTCGATCGCGCTCGCTGACGAAGAGGGGTAAGCGAGAGGGAGGACGCCACCGAGATGCACGAGCTTCGTATCGCGCCGCCAGTTCAAGCGCGCCGCGAGCGAGCCCAGCGTCTCGGAGCGCGCTTTCAGGCGTGTGCCCAGCGTCGCAGTCTCCAGGTGCGCCGACACGAGCGCCGCCGCATGGTGCATATCCCCCAAATCCACCCTGCCGATGCCCCGTCGCCAGTCGCTGCCCACCTGCGCGCCGTCCCATCGCGGCACACTGAGCGGCACGACGAGCGTCCCGGCCTCCATGCACGCCACGAGCGCCTGCAGCTCGTTCATGCGCCTCAGGCGCGCGAGGCGGTTCGCCCACGCCGCGTGCTCTGCGTCGTCGTCCGGCGTGCTGACCGTGCTCCCCCACGCGGCGGCAAAGACAAAGTGCGCCAGCTTGGGGTACTCGTCGAGCAGGTGTTTGAGGTACGTGGTGCCGAGTCCGCCGAACGCGTCCGAGGTGTTGAGGGTGTACTGCAGGCCCTGCAGCTGGTCGGCGTCTTCGGCGAACCAGCGGATGTTGGTGTCGAGCACCTCGTGCTGTGCCTCGAGCTCGGTGAAGTGGCGCGAGCCTTGGGAGAACGTCTCGAAGCGCGTGCGGCCGTCGGCGTCGGCGGGGGAGGCGGCGGCGTTGTACGAGCCGGGCATGGGCGCCATGAGCTCGCCGCCGACAGACACAAGCGACTTGGCGTGGAACGGCGTGCGCGCGTAGTCGGACCAGAACCGGTGTGGGCGCTTCGTCTTGCGCTGCCTCGGCACCCCGGGTGCGAGCACCGTCGAGCCGTCGATCGGATCCACATCGTCGTCGTCAGAAGAGCCGGGGTCAACACCCTGGTCCTCCAGCTCGAGTCGGTGCTGGTACACACTCGTTCTCGTCCTTTCCGCCGCAATGACCTGCGCCTCGGCGCCCCAGCTCTGCAGGCTGTCGAGCGCTACATTCTCGTGCGCGCCGAACGAGTCGTACAGCGCACTGAGCCGGCTGAGCGCGCCGAACTCGTGCTGCGTCTCGAAGAGGACCGCGCGCGGGCTGTACGTGTCCTGCCCGCTCAGCGTCTGCCCGGCCTGGAAGGACACGTCGTGGTCGATGAGTGGTTCGTCATCGTCGTTGGCGTCGTGGGGAGTGTCGCGCGAGGTGGAACCGGAGGCGAGGTCGGACTGGTCGTAGGTGAAGTAGGATTGTTGCTGGTTCCAAAAGTGGGTGGAGATGTGGTTGGAGAACGAGCCGAACGAGAGGTAGATGATTTCCTTTTGCGACATTGTGGCTGCGCTGCCACCAGCAGAGAGGACGAGGAGGAGGTGCAGCAAGAAGAAGGAGCTCGAGCACTTGGCGCTTGTCAAATTTTGGCTCGGATCTCGGATTGCGTAAGAATCTAACACTGTAGCGATAATTCGGTGTGGAGGCGGACGGGCCATGCGCAGCGCAGCAGAAAAGGCGTGTCGTGCGTGCGTGTCTTTGTCAGAGCAACTGCGCATTCCTTCTTGCTTTCTTTCCTTCACCTCAACAGCATTCATACAAAGATGGGCGATCGCAACATGCGTAAGTGAATACTTCATCGAACAGAGGGCTTTGTCGCATTGACTGACCCTTATAATCCGTCCATACGCAGTACTCGACATGGGTTTCGCCCCAGAGCGAGTCGACTGGGCACTGTACGTCACCAAGAACGCAGGCCTGCAACCGGCTCTCGACCACCTCGAGGCGAACCAAGACAGCCCGGTTCCAACAGACTACAAGTCGGCAGCATCCGCAGCTGGCTCGAGCTCCGCCGGTGCAGGTCACGACTACGACGAGGAGGACGAAGCAGCCCTCGCGGACCTCGTCTCCAAAAAGGGCCAACAGGCTGCAGACGACGCCATCAACAACGTCGGCGAGGCCAAGTCGATCAAGTGCACCGAATGCGGCAAGATCTTCAAGTCGCCGGCGTTCGCCTCGTTCCACGCCGAAAAGTCGGGCCACACGTCGTTCGAGGAGAGCACCGAGGAGATCAAGCCACTCACCGAGGAAGAGAAAAAGGCCAAACTCGAAGAGCTGCGCGCCAAGCTCTCAGCCAAGCGCGCGGCGCAGAGCAAGATCGACGCCGAAGAGTCGAAAGCCAACGAGAAGATCCGTCGCAAAGCAGGCCAGGACCTTACTGAAGTGAAGGAGGAGATGAAGCGCAAGGAGCAGCTCAAGGAGGCCGAACGCAAGCGCAAAGAGAAGCAGGAAGACGCGGCGTTCAAGGCCAAGATCAAGGCGCAGATCGAAGCAGACAAGCGCGAACGTGCGGCCAAAGCAGCGGAAGAGAAGGCCAGAAGGGAGGGCGGTGCGGGTGCTGTTGCGCAGCCAGCCCCTGCCGGACCGAGTGCTGCAGCGCTGGCGGCAAGTGCAGGACCGCAGGCGAGCAAGAGCACCGCCAACGAGGCGAGGCTGCGCGTGCGCGCTCCCGGCGGCATGTGGATGGGCACGCTGCCCGCCGACGCTACGCTCGCGGACGTCGAAGCCAAGATCAAGGCCGAGGGCAAAGATGGCGGCAGTGCACAGCTCAAGGCAAGTTTCCGCTAGATGTGGTCTACATGCGATTTGCACTCGGGCTCGAAACTGACATTTTCTGTGCTGGACAGTTCTCGACGACGTTCCCGCGCAAGTTCTTTGACGCCAGCGACGCCGCCAAGACGCTGCGCGAGCTCGGGCTGGTGCCCAATGCGGCTTTGGAGGCGTCGGCGCAGTAGATGGAGCGACTGTTTTGCAAAGAATCTCAAATCAAGATGTACTTTTCGCCACGCTTTGACTGGCCGTGCAAGGCAGCGCAGCGAGATGGAAGTCTCGCATATGAGATGATGTGAGCGCACAACGGCTAAAATCGCAAAGTGTTAGATTTGTTGCTCAAGCTGTCAAAGATGTCACCCGCCAAAAAAGCTCGGGCCATCGTACGAACCTTTTGTTCACCTCGTCACCATCATCTCGATCATCGTCGTCACCCGTCTCTCGTCTCTCTCTCACACACATCCTCACACCTCTGCGCAACAATGCTCGTGGTCGGACTCACAGGCGGCATTGCCTCGGGCAAATCCACCGCATCCTATCTCATCTCCTCCCACCCTGCCCGCATCCCCATAATCGACCTGGACGTGCTCGCGCGCGAAGTGGTCGCGCCAGGGCAACCGGCCCTGTCCGCCCTGCGCACCGCGTTCGGGCCCTCGATCATCAACGCCACGGACGGGACGCTGGACCGCGCCGAGCTGGGGCGGCTGGCGTTCGCATCGCCGGAAAAAACCAAGCTGCTGAACGGCATTACGCACGGGGCGATCCGGCGGCGCATGGTGTGGAAGCTGCTCGCGTACTGGGTGCGCGGCGAAAAGGTGGTGGTGGTCGATACGCCGCTGCTGGTCGAGGCGGGGCTGTGGCGGTTCTGCGGGGAGCTCGTGCTGGTGTACTGTAAGCGGGAAGACCAGCTGACGCGCATGCTCAAGCGCGATGCGCACAAGGGGCTCACTGCCGCGGATGCAGAACAGCGCCTCAAGGCACAGCTCCCGCTCGACGCCAAACTCCCCTACGCCGACGCTGTGCTCGACAACTCCACCCACCTCGGCACGAGCGACGAAGGCAACGCGCCGGAATGGACCCGCGGCCTGGACAGGGAAACATCGCTCGCGCTAAGGGTGCAAGTCGACAGACTCGTCGCGCGCTGGCTGGACGCATATGGTGGTGTGGGTGGGAGGTTGAGGTGGCTGGTCCAGTGGCTGCTGCCGCCGGTCGGGCTCGCGATGGGCGCGTGGAGCGCGTGGTGCCGGACCGCGGCGGTGAGGGCGAGGTTGAGGCAGGGCGCGAAGGGGCAGGTGCCCGCGAGCAAGTTGTAGCGGTTGGGTGGGTGAGCAATTTGGACGACTTGTCTGTGTTTCGGTCCGAGTGCTTTCTGTGTGAGTCGAGGTCCGAGCTCACCCAGGTCCTGCAGGGACGAAACGCACAGACAGAAAACGGTCGAGTAGCGCGAGGATCCTCTATTGTGCGTCCAAACGTATGGGAATATACAAAGCGAAGCCCATTCTAGAAGCCTAGTAGACATGCGCATACTTGGAGTGCCTCCTCAGCACATGTCCGTACCTTTGCAGGCCCCAGAGCGGCAGGATCAAGCCCGCAAAAATCGCGCCAAGCACGCTGCACCCCACACCGACACCGAGCCTGACAAACATCGCGTGTCCGAACAGCGGGAACGCCGCGGCGATGCTCGACCGAATCAGGTCATTCGCAGCGAGCACGCTCGCCGCATACTGCGGGTACGACATGGGCAGGTACACCAGCAGGCTCTGGAAGAGCAAAAACACGCCCGGCAGCAGCAGCGCGGAAAAAACGATAGGCACGATCCAGTGGATGTCGGCGCGGCTGGTCCAGCCGAAGCCGAACAGCGACACGGGCACGAACGCCGACGCGAACAGCGCGATCGCCAGCCGGTCTTCCGGGATAATCACCCCTTTAGCGGCTTTGGCCAGGAAGCGCGGGTTGAAGTGACGGTGCAGATACCACAGGTAGCCGAGCAGCGTAAGCACCCCGGACACGGCGAGCCCGAGGAACGGCAGCCCAGACTCGCCCAGGTTGAAGCGGTGGATCTCGACAAACACGATGGGGTACGCCTCGAAGAAGAGGTAGAAGCACGCGTATGCGAAGCCGAGGTAGACCGACGTGAAGAACACGACCGGCTCGACCGAGATGACGAGCGGACGCAGGAGGGCTTCCCTGGTGAGCGCGGCGACGCTGGTGGCGCGGTGGTCGAGCTCGCTCTGCGCCACATACCGCGCATCCCCCGTCAGCTTCCTCAGCCTCCGCGCGCGCTGCAGCAGGATATACCCCTCGAACGTCTCCGGCAGCACCACGGCCAGCACCACCGTCGTCACGCCCGACAGGATCGTCAGCAGCCACAACGGCCACCGCCACCCCAGGTTCATCGCCGAAAACCCGCCCACCACAGGGCCGAGCACGGGCCCACACACCGCACCCACGGCCCAGATCGCAATCGGGAACGCGACGCCCACGCCGTCGTACATATCCGCAATACTTGCGCCGCCCGTCGCGAGCGCGGGCGAGCCAAAGAAGCCCGTCCAGAAACGCATCGCCATGAGCGTGCTGTAGTCCGGCGCGAGCGCTGCGACGACGTTGAGGAGCACGAACACGATCATGCTCAGCATGTACGTCCAGTTGCGTCCCACTGCCGGCAGCTCGCTGAGCGGGGAGAGGAACATCGGCCCGATCGCGTAGCCGAGCACAAAGAGCGATAGCCCCAGTGTAGCTTTGGTGAGGCTGACGTCGAAGGTGGCCATGACGCCCGGGATGGACGGCATGTAGATCGCGCTGCCCGAGTAGACGCCGAACGTGAGCAGGCCGATGAGGAACGTCACGAAGGCCTTCTTGCGCGCGGACCAGTTGCGTGGGTTCTCGGGGTCCGAGGCGCCGTACCACCCGACGATGATGTTGTTGTTGTCTGCGAGCTTTTCGGACGTGACTTGACGACTGGCGATGCGCGCGAGCGTGTCCGTGGCCTGCGACTGCGAGAGGGCAGCTTCGACGTCGACGCCGGCAACATCGTGCAGCGGCGCGTCCTTGTCGAGCGTCTTTCTGGGCGCTTGTTCGCACAGCGTCGCCGTCTCGGAGTTGTTGGTCGTCTTTGCTTCCCCTGCCGATGATGTCGACGATGAAGAGGATGACGACGAGGGCACAGAGAGCGATGCAGGCAGCACAAAGTCGGGGCGCTGCTCAGGGCGTGGGAAGATCTTGCCACCCGAGGCCTGGTTGAGCAACGTGCCCACCCACGAGGATGCTACGACCGAGGTCATTGTTCGTGGAGATTGTTCAAGGGTATGTAAGGGGTATGTTGGTGCTGCACGGCTGTCCTTGACGGAGTAGAGTAGAAGCGATGGATGGTGAGGAAGGGAGGATGATGAGAAGCGCAGTCGAGTCGATGGTCTTTATACCTTTTGCGGTGTGCATCGATATCGTGGAGGAGTGGGAACAACCTCGACGGAGTCGGTTATGCGCAGCAAAGAAGTCCACCCCGACTCCACCTGCCACTCCACTTGTTCCATAGCTGCGGCAACGACGACGACGACGACGACGACGACCAAGCACAGTCGAACGTCCAAACCCAAAGTGACTCGGGAATTAACTTTTTTTTGACAGCTGCAAAACGGCGTCAAAAATGGCAAAACGCCGCTTGAGCACGCGACGCGGCTATCCATACGCCATTCCCACCACGTTCTTCCAGTCCACGGAGCTGCACGAAAAAAAACTTTCAAAGCATGCTCGTACGCCAGGGTCGCATCTCATGCAGGGACAAAGCACATCAAGAAAAGCCCGACGACGGAATGACGCTATCGCTGAACCCTGGGGGTGCGGCGAGAGACGGCCTCGGAGAAAAAGCGCTCGAGTCGAGTCGAGTGCGAGCGGACTTGTGTGCGTCTTGTTCCATGGACGTCGATGTCTGGCAAACGTGCAAAGATAGGCTTCTCCTGCATCGGTGGAGGCATCGGAAACGAAAGGCGGACGAACAGCGTGGAACGATGGCGCCACCCTGTGAAGCAAGTGGAGCAAGTGGAGCGAAGCATGTGCAGAGGAGGGTGAGCATGAGTGCCATATCCGATGCCAAGACGTCGTTGCACAGTGGATAGCCGCGGGTGTGTTGGAGTTCGGCGATAGACCTTGCTGAGCACGCTGAGCACGCACAAATTGCCCAAGACGCAAGAGATGGCGTGCGGGCAAGCAGGGTCTCTCTCCGTCGTTTCAGTGATAAGCCCCAACCTCCGCGGCAAAGAGGATCGACACGCACTTTTGGCGCTCATGTCCGATTGTGAGATCGACAGCACTGCGCGGTGCCGTGCAGAAAAAGCATTTTTCGAGCGCCATTTCGAAGCCTTTCTTTTTGCGTTGACTTTCCTCGCATCTTGTTCTTCTTGATGAGATCTCGCACGTCTGCAGCGTTCACGTCATTCCTACCTCCGTGCTCGCAAGACACCAACTTGACCGCATCGACACGGCTTCTCTCTCGAAAGGAATCTGCAGTTGCGGATCGGGATACAAGTACAAATGATGCGAGTCTCAGCCCAAAATCGCCGTTCGTCACTGGAAAGCCAGCTTTCGCGCGAGCCGTTTACGCTCCTCAATCTCCTTGATGTCGAGCGGGCGCTTCTTGCTGTTCCCATTACTCTGCTGCCTCTCGCGCGCTTCGTCCTTCTCCTTGCTGTCGCTCAGCAACGGATGTGCGGCTGCATCGTCCGCGTCCACCGCCTCGGTCGGTTGCCTGGGTAGCTGCTTGAACGGTGTCGGCGGGGGGCTTTGCTTGAAGTACGAGTGGTGCAGGGCCTGGTTGGCGCTGAGTCGCTTGAGCGGGTCGTACAGCAGCGACCTCTGCAGGAAATCGAGTGCCTCCGGGCTCGCGGCCAAGAACAGGTCCGCCAGATTCGACTTCGGGTGCGGCGGCGTGAACCACGACACGGAAAAATCCGGCAGCGACTTGTGGCTCGGCCACTCCTTGTCCGTCGGTGTCCCCAGCGCCTTGAAGATCGTCGTCAGCTGGTCGGCGTCTGACTCGCCCGGTAGGTAGGGCACACGCAGCATGAGCTCGGCAAAGATGCACCCCACGCTCCACATGTCGACCGCCGACGAGTAGGCGCGCGAGCCGAGCAGCAGCTCGGGCGGTCGGTACCATCTCGTGATCACCTGGTGCGTCATGCGTGCGCCTGGATCGCCGTGTTCGCGCGCGAGACCGAAATCGGCAATCTTGAGCTCGCCCTCGGGAGAGATGAGCAGGTTGTTCGGCTTCAGATCGCGATGCAGCACCCAGTTGCGGTGGCAGTACTCCAGACCTCGACACAGCATCGCCATCCAGCTCTTGATGTCGGCCTGCGTAAAGATGAGCGACTTGTCCTTGATCAGCGCCTCCAGGTTGCTGTCCAAGAACTCGAGCACCAGGTTGAGCGAAGGAGACTTGGAGCCCGACGAAAAGACATCCACCATCTTGATCACGTTCGGGTGGTGCAGCTCCTTGAGGAACTTGACTTCGCGGATCGCCGTCACGTCCATGCCGTTCTTGTTCGACACGATCTTGATCTTCTTGATGGCCACCTTTTGGCCCGTCTTGATGTTGCGCGCCAGGAAGACGGAAGCGTAGGTACCTTCGCCCACCTTGTCCACCACGGCGTACAGGTTGCGGATCGTCAGATTCTGCGCCGCGGCGGTCTCCATGATGGCGCGAGTGCGTGATAGCCGCTAGGGCTCCGATTGCTTGCCTGCCCAAAGTCGTGGTGTTTGTGTCGAAAGTGCAGAGAAGAGTGCGGCTCAGTCAGTCGTTCAACTTGAACGCCGCCGAGTGTGGAGCTCACTCACTCAGTCGAGGCAAAAATGCACAGCTCAAAAAGTCGCTTTTCCCGATTTCGGACCCGATTTCCTTGATTCATTAGGAGCCATTCAGTCACATCTTGCTACTGTAACGACGAGTCAAGGCTCCAACAACCTTCAAATGGCATCCATGCCGACCTCCCGCAGCTCCCTGAACTCCTGGCGGAACAGCTCGATGCGACCGAGCGCATAGCGCAAGTTGTCAAACGTCTCTGCACACGCTGCCGACGCGACCAACTGCGTGCTCACGTCCGACAGCACCGTCTCTTCCACCCGCTGCCCTTCCGCTTCCGCTTTCGCTCTCGCCAGCACCGACTCGAGCTCCTCCCGGGCAAACACGATCCCCCACAGTCCCCACACAGCATGCGTAGCCGCACTCCACAGATGCACCTCGCGATCCAGCCGGTCCACCTCCTTCTCGATGCTCGCGTCCAGCGAGGCGAGCGCCAGCACTTGCGGCGACGCCGAGCCGTCCAGCGGCGGAGAGGAAGCTCCCAGGCAGCTGGCGGGCGTGTTGGGAGCAGACGCGTTGACGGCACGCAACGGACCAGAAGGAGGCGCCTGCCACGACGAAGACGAGATCGAATCGATGCTGCCTCGTTTCGACACTGGTCGCACCGCTTTCGTCTCTGCATCACTTGAGGAGGCGCCCGACGCAGAGCCTGGTCGTGTAGCCGAAGATGCATTCGAGCTGTTTTGCGACAGTGACGGACGGCTGCGCTCACCAGACGATTTCTCGAGGGCAGCGACTTGGGCAGCGCCCGTGCCAGGCGTGACCGGGGCGCTGG
Source organism: Sporisorium reilianum f. sp. reilianum (assembly GCA_900162835.1). Lineage (NCBI taxonomy): Eukaryota > Fungi > Basidiomycota > Ustilaginomycetes > Ustilaginales > Ustilaginaceae > Sporisorium > Sporisorium reilianum. The sequence goes on along the minus strand of LT795068.1, from coordinate 27,032 downwards.
GCTTCTCGACCGTGATGGGACCCTTGATGGCCGTGTCAGCGGAAGGATACTGCAGCGAGGCGACCGGAGGCGGCAGCAACACGTCGCCTGGCACATCAAGTGCAGCAGGCCCACCTTTCGTCGCACGACCACCCATTCGCAGCAGTCGACCCTGCTCGACGTAGGCACGCAGCCACTTGCGACGCTGCTGCTCGTCCGGGTAGCTGCCGTGGTGCGTCAGCGACCACGACAGCGTGGGGTGGTGGTAGTCGGCGCGCCACTCCTGAAAGTGGTTGGCAATGTCGTAGCCGCGCGGGTTGGGGCTGGCGTACTCAAAGTCGATGACGACGATGCGGTGGTGCAGCGGCGGCGGCTTCTTGAAGTTGATGCGGCTGTGGCTCTTGGACCGCACCGAGACGGGACTCTGCGAGCCGGCGGCAGAGGCAGTGCTGTCGCGCCTATTGTCGTGCGATGGCAGGCGCGGCATACCGGCCGGGATCGACGGCACTTCGACCGAGGGAGACTTGGCGTCTCGCGGTCTCTGTTCCGGCTGCGTGGCAAGCGCCCCGGCTGAAGCATTGAGATGCTTGATAGCCAGCAAGTTGCCGTACTGCGCGTCGTTGTGTGCAAACACACGGCGTGAGGGCCCTTCGCGTCGCTCCCACTTGCGCACAAAGCGTTTGTACTCCTCCAGTTCACGCAACAGCGACACGAGGTCGATGGCGCGGATCGCGCGGAGCGTGTTGCGCAGGTTGCCGGGCGCAGGGCCGATCGTGGTCGTCGAGAGCGCATTCGGGTCGGCCTGCAACTCCTGACGAATCGAGGGATGACCAGCGAAGCACATGGCGATGGCCTTGGCACCGCTCTCGGTCCTGGCAAAGCGGTCGACCAGCTCGATGACCTTGGCCGCCTCGCGCGACCACCTCTTGAGTCGTCGCCAGACGCCAGGGTAAGGTCCTCGCGACGACTTTTTGTTCTGCGCCGGGCGGCCCTGTGCACCAAGAGCAAGCGGACTCATGGGCGTTTCGCTGACGGGAGGGAAGTACGAGTTGGGCGTGTCCGTGGCCGACGAGCCGGAAAGAGCGGGGCTGGTGACGCCGTTGAACGCCGGGCTCTCGCCAAAGAAGCTGGATTGCGAGTTGTAGCTGGTGGCCAGCGAGTCGAGCGAGACGGCCGAGCTATTGCGGTGCAAGAAGGCGTAGGTTCCTTGCTGATCCACGCTTGCTGCGGGCGAGGGCTCGTCTCCAGCCATGGGAGCGGGGCTCGCACGCACGATGCCGCGGCCGTCGAGGCCGTAGACGCGAGGCGATGCGACATCCTTGTCTGGAATCCCACTCGGGCGGCGTGGGCGGGTCCTGCGGCGAGGACGATGCGAGCTGGCCATGATGTGGTTCTCGATGCCGCGTCCGAAGCCCTTTTCGCTCGGCCCGCGAAGGTTGCCCTGCTCGAGCACGGTTCGCATCACCTCGAGCGGCACCGAGTGGAGCTCGTTCATGCGACGTGCGACCCAGTGCGCGCGACCCTCACGTCCCTTGACGACGAGTCGACCACCGGGCAGCATGTAGGCCTCTCGGTCGCCAAAGTCGCGCATGCCTTCCTTCTTGATGGGATCACAATCGTAGAACTCTTCGACGCGGCCGTTGGCGAAGGTGCCGAGAATGTGCGGGCCGATCTCGTAGAGGCTCGACAAGGTGTGAAGGATGAGAAGCTCGGCACGGCGCGAGAGGAGCGCCTCTGAACTGGCGCCGTAGACACGGAGCAGCACCGTCGGCGGTGGAGCGAGGGTGTTGCGGGCAGCCTCGGGCGCGTTGTAGCTGGCGAAGAAGACGGCGTTGGTGAAAGCGCCGCTGATGCGCTTGAGGCCAATCTGTTCCGGGTCCAGTGGCCACAAGGAGGGGTCGACGGTCTCCCGGGTCCAGCCAAACAGCTGGAGCTGCTCGGAAAAGAGCTGCAGCACCTTTGCGCGGAACTGGACCTTGTCGGACTGACGTGCGTCGAGACGCCAGCCTCGAGCGGCGGGGATGCCGTCTGCGTGCATGTCGTCTTCATCGACGTCGAGCGCGTCGAAGCCATCGGGCTCGGCTTCGCGGTTGGCGTGCTCCTCTTCCTCCGAATCTGGCGGCGAAGGTTGCTGTGTCGAGGTGAGCTCTGCATCTGCGCCGGTCGAGGTGGCATTCGAGGACGAACCAGAAGCTTCTGAAGCGTGTCGGGGGGATAGACTGCGGTAGAGCGACGAGAAGGCAGACAGACCGGCGCCGGTGGGTGATGAAGACGAAGAGGAGCGTGATGACTCCCTGAATCGGAGACTTGTCGAGGACTGGGATGCTACAGGCGTCGCTGCACCGCTGGCCAGGCTCGACTGACGGGGGTCCATCTCGGCATGGTTGAGACCAGGCGCGAAGAAGGGCTGGCCGCGTGGTGAGGTGGTGGGCGAATGGGTGAGGCGATACTGCGGCTCCTCGATGGCTTCGAGCGAGAGGGCATTGAGATCCGGATCCTGGTCGGAAAAGTCGTCGGCGCTGGATGCGGACGAGTACGAGTATGCTGAGAGTGCAGGCGACGGCGAGGGTGACGGCGGCAGGAAAGGGTCGAATGCTGGCGAAGTGATTTCGGCATCGCGTGATCGGTGCCGATCCGCAGTGTGGCGATAGTGGTCTTGCTGCATTGCTGCGACGACGACGGAAAAGCCTTGACAAGAGCCAGTCGAGGAAAAGGAGACTGGTCGGGATTGCCGGTGTGAAGATGCGAAATCGAGGTTTTACTCTGTGCTGTGCATGCTGTGCGGCTGCGGAACTGGCGTCGTGGGAGATTCGGGCCGATGATGCTGCTTCAGACTACTGCTGCACCTCAAAAGGGGTATGTAGATGAGGTCTTCGGAAGGCGGTTGCGACAGAGAGCCAAGGTTCGGCAAAGGAGCCGAAGCGGATGACTGTGTGTCCGCTGCGTCGACCAGAGACGGTGGTGACTTGGGGATCGAGAAAGAAGGGTGACGGTGGATGAGGATGCCAGCAGCAGCAGAGATGATGGAACGGAGCCATCCGATGTTCGAGTGACTACAAAACCCAAATCCGAGCTTGTGTGTGTCTGTCTGTGAAAAAGCTCGCTCCAGCCTTCTCCTCCTCCTTCCCGTCGTCAGTCACAAGTCGCGGTCTTGCGCTTCTTTCGGTGGACTTCGCTCGACCCGCTCTGGCTCCACTCACGCTCTGACGTATGATTTTCGCACGCGCCAAGCGAAGCGAAAGGGTCTCGAGCAGCTCTAACATGAAGGAGCTTTTTTCATGCTTCGTTGAGCACTTCTTCTGACAAGCTTGCCCTTGCCATTTGCTCTTTCACTGCCGTCGGATGCAGCCAGTCGGAAGCCCCCTTGCTGACCTAGTTGTGATTGAGTCTTCCCTTGCGAGGCATGTAGTTGAAACTGCTTCGAGTGGAACCGTCATCTTGCTCTGCTCTGCTTTGCTTTGCAACGACGGCGAGGTCCTCGGTCGTCTTTCGAGGCTCTGTCTTGGTTGGTCTGGAATTTGGCTCTAACTCGACTCAACTCAGACCAGGAGAAAACAAGGCGCGTTGCAGCGAAGCTAAGAACAGGCACCCGAGACGAAAGAAGCAGAAGAGCACGCGCATCGACACAGGGAAAGCTGGAGACACGGATGGGCCGACCGACCGATGTGACGGGACGAGCGTGCGTGCGTGCGTGACGAGACTCAGCCTTTGTCACACAGCGTCGAGAGCAGCGTCGGAAGATGCGATTTTGGGTGATGGCTGGTTCGTCGCGTATTGAATGATGATGGACCCTCTTCGTCGGCTAAAAACGCACTCTTCGCATTCCACCTCTCTCTCTCGCTCTTTCGTCGCCATCACTCACTCTCCCCCTTCCATCGACCTTCGTTTCGACCGACCGCCCTCCTTTCACTTGATCACACTGCTGTGCTGCTGACTCCGTATCCGACTCGACGTCAGTCATCTTCGGCTTCCCCGCTGGCATCTCAGCCGCGACGCTGCTCGGCCTGTCTCCGCCTGCCAATCCACCACCACCACCACCGCCGCCACCATCATCTCCGTCACCAACATCATCAGAGGCATCAGCGAGGTGGTCGCATAGCCTCGGTCCCTCCTTCATTACGAGCGACTGCGGTCAACTCCTGCATCTCGACCGCATCAGCGCCGTTGCTGATTTGGACGTGCTGCATCTCGACTCTCCTTCCTCTCCAGTTCGCAACATCGATCGCTTCGAGCCGAACGAATTGCATCGATACCCCTGCTCCTTGCCCCCGCCGCCACTTCAGCCACCGCAGCCATGTCCATCATACTGCCCGACTGGGTAGCGCACCACAATGACGACAAAAAGGGCAAGCTCTCCACCATCTTCAGTGTTGCCGTCCATCCCGATTCGAGCCGCCTCGCCACCGCCGGTCTAGATACCAAGATCCGCATCTGGTCCACCGCCACCATCCTCGACCCGGCAGTCGACAAGGATCCCAATTCGCATCGACTCCTCTCCACCCTCTCCAGACACACCGGCAGTGTCCTCGTAGTGCGATGGGCCAATTCGGGCCGATTCCTGGCGTCAGGCTCCGATGACACAGTCGCGCTCATCTGGGATCTCGATCCGAGCGGCATGGGCGGAGGCAGCTTCGGATCGAGCGAGGTCAACATCGAGAGCTGGAGGCCGTATCGCCGTCTGGCAGGCCACGAATCCGACGTCGTCGATCTGGCGTGGGCGGGGGATGACGAGTTCATCGCAACCGTCGGTCTCGACTCCAAGGTCATGGTCTGGTCCGGCTCCACCTTTGAACGGCTACGCACCATCGACGGCCATCAAGGCTTTGTCAAAGGCGTCGTCTTCGACCCCTTGGGCCAGTTCCTCGCCACGGCGTCCGATGACAAGACGGTCAAGGTCTGGCGCACCTCCGACTGGGGCCTCGAACGCTCCGTGACAGAACCTTTCCTCTCCAGTCCCTCGACCGCCTTCTTCCGCCGTCCGAGCTGGTCGCCCGACGGCAGCTTGCTGCTCTGCGCCAACGCCATGAGCGGGCCCGTCTTTGTTGCCAGCGTCGTCAAGAGGTCCAACTGGGACAGCGACATCTACTTTGTCGGCCACGAGAACGCCGTCGTCGTCACCGCATGCAGCCCCAAGATCTTTGTTGGTTTCGACGGCGGCACCCATTCGTGTGTCGTCGCCATGGGCTCGCTCGACCAGTCTGTCTCGATCTGGGTCACGGGCCTCGAGCAGCCCGTGCTAGTGGCCCGCGACGTGTTTGAGCGTCAAGTCATGGATCTCTCGTGGTCCGCCGACGGATACACGCTCTACGCCTGCTCTTCCGACGGCACCGTCGCCGTCTTTCGACTGTCGCCAGAACTCATCTCGGACGCTCTCAGTGCCGAACGCCTGGAGCAGTCGCGTGCAAAGCACGGCGTCAAGCGCATCCGAAACGTCGCCGCTATCTCCCACGCTGCATCGATCGCCGGAACCGCGGACCGTCCCAACGTCCTGCAACCACGCAAAGCCGGTCAGCCACAAGCAGCAAGAGCATCCGTGGCACCCGTGCCCATCGCAGGCACATTCGCCCCTGTCCGACCAGCAGCATCCAAGACCGAGCGTCTCCAGCAGACCATCACCATCACCAAGGACGGCAAGCGTCGCATCCGACCTACACTCATCGGCGACGACTTGGAGCCGCCACCGGCTTCTTCTGCTCACTATGCGCCCGCGCCCGTCGCAGCGACACATTCTTCGATGCCGACCATCCAGCAGCACCAGCTGCCAGCCATGCGCGAGGCAGTCGGCGGAACCACAACAGACGGCTTCGGAGCGGGCCCCAGCATCAACGGCGTCCACGCAGGCATGGCCAATGGCGCTTCCCACGGATCTGCCGCAGCCACCGCAGGAACGCACATCTCGATGCCTGCAATGGCTGTGCCCTCGGGCGCTGCCGCATCGATGATGCCTTATGTTCCGGTGGGCCTGCCCTTCGGAATCATGCCCGAAGGCGCCAGCCCCGAAGACATGATGCAGTTCTGGACCGAGTTCCAGCAGCGATTCATGCGCGGCAAGAAGCGCAAGGCGGACGCAGTCGAGGCCGACACCGACTCGGAGGACATCGAGCCCATCGGCAAGCTGCAGAAGGGCAAGACGCGCGCCGACATTGGCCGAACGCTGGGAGGAGAGCATCCGCGCGATCCGCCTGGTCCCAAGAAGGTGCTACGGGAAGCCCTGACCGGCGCAAGCGGCATCGTCGAGGACGGCGTTCGCAAGGGCGTGCATCTCTCTGTGCCCGAGACGCTCAGCATCTATCGCCGTGACGAAGATGGAGTGTCGATCGAGATCCGCAACTTTGACGAATCGCGGCCCACCGAGATCGCGAGGCTCGACGCTTCGGACAAGGACCGTGTACTGTGGCTCGACTTTAGTCCAACAGCAGCAACGCTGGCCACGGCGACATCCTTCTTCTCAGCAGTTGCGTTGGAGGACTCGACGGTGCTGATCTACTCTGCGCGCGGACGAAGGGTGGGCAACCTGCTGCTCGACTCGGCGTGCTATCGACTGGAGAGCAACGGAGTCGTGTTGATGGCGGTGACGGTCTCTGGGCTGATGTATAGATGGAACATCCGCGCCGACCGCGAGATCCACCGCCCGGTATCGGTGCTCAACCTGCTGGGCGATCCCGAGAACCTGTTTTCGATGTCGGTGCATGCCAACGGCGCGCCCATCGTCATCCTGCAGAGCGAGAAGGCGTACACTTTCGACGACAAGAAGCTCGGATGGGTGTGCATCAGCGACGGATGGTGGGCCGAGCACTCGGAAGCCTGGGATGGACGAACGCGCAGCCGAGGCAGCGAGGCGTCGATCCGCGATCCCGTGCGTGCGATCGAGGCGGAGATCAACACGATGTACGTGCGGCGCATCCACGGCGACAACCCGGTGGGAGCGCAGGAAGAGTCGGACTCGGACGACGAGACGCCACCGGTGGAGATGAGCGTGCCCGAAGACAAGAAGTCGGACTTTGTGATTGCGGTGACGCTGCGCCATCTGGAAGCGAGGATGCTGGCGGCGACGATCCTCGACAGCGCCAACGAGTACAAGAACCACCTGATGGCGTACACCAAGCGCATCGCCGAGGAGGGGATCAAGAACCAGGCCGAGGATCTGATCAAGGCGCTGATTGGGCCGATCTACTACAAGCCCGAAAAGGATCAGGACCAGCTGTGGGAGCCGACGATCGTGGGGCTGGACAAGCGTCAGCTGTGCAGTCAGGTGCTGCAGATCCTGGCGAGACCACGCAACTTGACATCGCTCGTCCAACCGTACCAGGAGATCTTGGCCAACATGAAGGCCTAGGCCTAGCTGCCTTTCTCTTGTGGCTCTGCTGTGTCGATGGTCCTACACGCTCACTTGTTTCTGAAATTGTATTTTTACACCAACACGGTCGACGCATGAACGAAGCTCGGGCTGTGCTGCCATCCTCAGACTGCCCCGAGGTCTGCGATGCTTGACAAGCAGGTTCGATAAGAGAGCGAGCGAGGAATCAATGGATTTTTGGCGGCGGTCTAAGTTTGTTAGGTTTGGAGGTGTGCGGTCGAGACCGAAACTGGACCAACCCAAAAAATGACTCGACCAGCGCAGAGAGAGCGCACGGATTGGAAGAAACGAGTTTTGAAATTTGGCTCGAGACTGCTGCTGCGCCTTTGGGATTTATCGTTGGCTTGGCGTGGCGAGTCGAGTCTTGAAGTGCGAGTCATGCAGCTGCTTCGATTTGATCATTCTCGCCACCAACCACCAACCACCAACCAAACAACACATCGCTTCAACATGTCATCTTCATCATCATCGTCGCCAAAGCTCAAAGTCGGACTGCTCGGTGCGACGGGCACGGTGGGACAGCGATTCATCCTGCAGCTGGCGGACCACCCGCAGTTTGAGCTGGCAGCGCTGGGAGCGTCGTCGTCGTCGGCGGGCAAGGCGTACGTAGAAGCGGTGCAGGGGAGGTGGAAGCAGATCCGCCGCGTTCCGGACAATGTGGCGCAGATGCGCGTGTACGAGTGCAAGCCCGAGCACTTTGCCGAGTGCCAGGTGGTGTTCTCGGGCCTGGATTCGGGACCTGCAGGCCCCGTGGAGGATGCGTTCCGCAAAGCCGAGCTGCGCGTGTTCTCGAATGCGAAGAACTACCGCACGGATCCGCTGTGTCCGCTGGTGGTGCCGCTGGTGAACCCGGAGCACATGGAGATCCTGCCGTTCCAAAAGCAGCAGGTGGGCACCAAGACGGGTTTTATTGTGACCAACGCCAACTGCTCGACGACGGGCATCGTGGTGCCGCTCAAGGCGCTCGAGGCCAAGTTCGGACCGCTGGACAAGATCTTGGTCAACACGATGCAGGCCATCTCGGGTGCGGGCTACCCCGGCGTCTCGTCGCTCGATATTTTGGACAACGTAGTGCCGTACATCAGCGGCGAGGAGGAGAAGATCGAGTGGGAGACGGCCAAGATCCTTGGAGGCATCAAGACGGACAAGACGGCGTTCGACTTCCACGAGGACCACCCGCTGAAAGTGTCGGCGCACTGCAACCGCGTGCCCGTCATCGACGGCCACATGGAGTGCGTGTCCGTGTCGTTCAAGAACCGCCCGGCACCGTCGGTGGAGCAGGTGAAGCAGTGCCTGCGCGAGTTTGTCACCGAGGCGCAGACGATCGGCGTGCACTCGGCACCCGCACTGGCAATCACGGTGCACGACGAGCCCGACCGCCCGCAACCGCGTCTGGACCGCGACTGGCAGAACGGCGCCGGCGTCAACGTGGGGCGCGTGCGCGAGTGCCCCGTGTTCGATATCAAGTTTGTGGTGCTCTCGAACAACGTCATGATCGGCGCGGCGACGAGCTCGGTCATGAATGCCGAGATTGCGCTGGCCAAGGGGTATCTGTCGTAGAGCTGTCTGCGTTCTATATGCAATACACGTCTGATTCTCTGGTTTGACGCCTCTGACTGTGCTAAAACGGACGAGTGCAGAGGAAAGATGCGAACAGTCTAGGGCTGTGTGCTTCGTGAGAGGAAAAGTGCAAAAAAGAAGCCGAAAAAAGTAGCTTCTGTCGGTTTCGATCCGACGACCTTTGGGTGTCGCCACTTGAGAGTGGAAAGGTTTCATAGGGTTTAGATATGAGCCCAACGCGCTACCTACTGCGCTAAGAAGCTGCTGGATGGGCAAGTGATTCGCTATTGCGTCAATAATGCTTCATTGCGAGTAGGCATGCTGCCTCGAAGATCGACGCGTCGGAACGTCATTCTCGCTCACCCTGCGCTTTGAGAAGTGCGATGAAATTTGCCTTCTGAACTGTGCGTGCGACGAAGCGACGAAGCGACAAAGCGACAAAGCGACAAATGCGACGCAGATTTGGAAAAGCGTGTTTGTCTCGATTTGCGATGCTCTGATAGGCTCACAGCGACGACCATCATCATCCTTCTTGCTCTCGACACATCCGGCAATCGCTTCGGCTGCAGCGCAACAATGCCGTCCTTGTCCTCGTCTTCCCAACCCCTCTCAGAGTCACCGCGCTCTTCCCCACCTCCATCCGACGCCGCCGCCGCTGCGCCTCCTCCGACCACACGCAAGACCGTCACGCGTCAGCGCTCCTCTTCGCTCCAAAAGGGCGCTGCTGTGCTGCGTGCGCTTTCCAGGGCCGAGTCCGACTTTGATCGCGAGATGCTCGAGAGGAGCTCGGTGTTGCAGACTCAATCCGATCCAGACAGCATCACCGCGCCCGTGCAGGATACTTTTATTACCACTTCAACAACAGCAGACATGGCGGCATCCAATGGCGACGCGGCCGATGTGCGTCGTCGTCATCGTCGCCCCCAAGCCGCCAAGCGTACCTCGAGCGGTTCGGTGTCCAAAGCGTCTCGCTCCAATGGACACGTCGCTCCGGCAAGCAGCAAGAGCTGGGAGATCCCACGCAAGATCTTCCACAGCTCCATGGGCTTCCTCGTGCTCCACCTCTACCTCTCTGACGTCGACCTCCACGTGATCGTCCGCAACCTCTCGTACTTCCTCGGCATCGTCGTCACCGCCGACGTCATCCGCCTCAACAACGACCACTTTGAAAAGATCTACGAGCGCGTGCTCGGCTTCCTCATGCGCGAATCCGAAAAGGACAAGGTCAACGGCGTCGTGTGGTACCTCGTCGGCGTCATCACCTCGCTCCACTTCTTCCCGGAGGACATTGCGTGCGTGTCCGTCATGCTCCTCTCGTGGAGCGACACGTGCGCCTCCACCTTTGGCAGGGCGTTTGGGCGGTACACGCCGCCGCTGCCCTCGCCGCCGTTCGCGCGGCGCAAGTCGGCGGCTGGCTTCGTGGCGGCGATCGTCAGCGGTGCGCTCACGTCGTACGTGTTCTGGTGCACCTCGATCGCGTCGCGCGGCATGCGCACC
>LT795068.1:0-16550 GCA_900162835.1 Sporisorium reilianum f. sp. reilianum | reverse complement strand
CCTGTCGCGCGGCTTCCTCGGCCAGAGCGGCGCCGGCCTGCTGCCCGGCGCATCGGGCCTGTCGGCGCAGTACCTCGGCGTGGACAGCATTGCCAAGGGCAAGCTGGGCACAGACGCGCTGCCCATCCACACCGACGTGCCCGGCATGCCTGGGTGGCTGCTCGCGCTCGGCTCGGGCGTCGTCGCTGCGGTCGCAGAGGGGCTCGAGCTCGGAGGTGTCGACGACAATCTGTCGCTGCCCATCCTGTCGGCGACGGGCATCTGGACGTTCCTGTATTCGTGGGGCCGCTTGGCGGGCGCGTGGCAGCGGTGGGTTTCGTAGCTGTGACAGCTTGCGAATGAAGCTGAGCAGGCGTGGGATTTTCACGTGCGTGGATGCACAGACGCAAGCAAGGATGGGTCATGTATATACAATCGACAATTCGGACAGATGATACCCCTCCGCATTGAGATCGCACGGGTGTCTACGAGTCGAGCTTGTCCTTGAACTTGTTGAGCAGCTTGGACATTTTCGAGCCCGAGCCTGCTTCATGGTGCGAAGCGGCGCTGGGCTGCGGAGGCCGGCCACCGAAATGGTGCAGGTCGTCTTCGTGTTCCGCGCCGAGACGCAGGCGCTTGCCGCAGTTGGGTCTGGACGAGAGCACGGGTGTGCCATCACTCTGAAAGCGCAGGCGCTGTACGCACATCCTCCTGTTACCCTCTTCGCGCTCGAGCGCATGGAACACAATAAAGTAGTGGTCCTTGATGCCGCGCACGACGCAGGCGCCGCCGGGGCCCATGATGCTGCGCGCGCGGTCGGTCTCGAGCAGCGGCTGCGCGGGGCACTCGTACGGCCCAAAGATGCCGTTGTACGAAACAGCGTACGACGTAGCGTACGTGCCGTTGGTAAAGGTGCCCGACGAGAAAAACAGGATATACTTACCCGAGTGGTGCAAGAGGTACGGTGCCTCGAGCAGGCCGCACTGGTACTTGTGCGTGGGGCCCTGGAGCGGATGCATGTCGCCGACGAGCGACAGCCCGTCCGGCGCGAGCTCGGACAGCCACAGCTGCGGATGCGCCGTGTACATCCTGTCCCAGTCCGTTTTATAGACGAGGTAGCGCTTGCCGGAGGCGGGGTCTTCGAACGGCTGTGGATCGAGCGTCCCGCCCGTCTCGCCGCGCGAGATGAGCGGCCGGTCCGTAATCCACCGATACGGCCCCTTGGGATCGCGCTCCGAGTACGCGACGCCAATGCACTGCTTCTGATGGATCGCGTCCTGGCACGACACGTACATCAGGTACCCACCGCGGTTTTGCGGCGCCGAGATCACTTCCGGTGCCCACAGGAAGCCGGGCGTGCCAGATTGGTACGGTGGCAGCGGCCCGGGCAGGCAGTCGTGCTCATGGTGCGTCCAGGAGCAGAAGTCGGTCGTGGACGAGCACTGGATGTTCTTGCCGTTGCCGTTGGTCGCGTAGGCGTACCAGGTCTGGGAGGCGCGGTCGTAGAACACGCCCGGGTCCGCAAAGTCGTGGCCCGTGACTGCGACGCAACACCGAAGCCGAAGCAAAGGATATCAGTGAAATGCGACGCAGTGGACGGCGATGGCTCAAAAGACACTTACCGGGATTGACATAGCCTAGATGCGGATGCGCCATTGTGAGTTGCTCTGGTGCTTGCGAGATGATGGAGACGGGAGGATGGAGTGCAAGGAGGCTGATCTGTGCTCATGACGACTCTTTGGACCGGCGGCAAGACGGGTTGCTGGCTGTTCGTTGCAGCGAGGCTGTGTGGCTTCGGGATCGCAAGCATGAATAGCTGGACATGCGTCGAAATGACCTCACCGCTATCCATGCTCTTCGTAGACATCAGGCGGATTTGGACAGCCGCGTGGAGGCGAGTGTTTCAAAATGTGGATATTGGTGGCCTAACATTGCAGAAGATGATGACGGCGAGTGACATAAGCTGGAGGAATGGCCGCGACTTGAGCGTGAAAGGCCGTACTGCTCGTGCCCGCTTTACGCTAAGCCTGTTATCACCGTCAAGCTTTCACGTCGCAGTGGCTTTGCTTCTTCCAGCTTGCCGTTTGCAGTTCACATCACCCACGCATCCATCTGTGCTACAGTTTCATCTGAAGCATATTGAAATGGGCAAAGCAGGGTTGAACTGGAGATGGCTAGTGGATCGTGGCGCTACTTCGGTGTCACAGTATCAAGAAGGCGTATCGATGTCGAGGGTGTTTTGTGGCAAGAGGTCGAGGGGCGACAGCGTCGAACCCCGCATAGAACGGCAGGATCGATTGGCCGAACCACCGGCTATCGAGGAGTTGATGGATGCTCTCTCGCACACTGAAAGCGGACGCGCGGCGATGCGAGTGATGAATGCGGAGAGATCGTCGCAGCCAAAAGGCTCGATTTTGGGCAGAGACGGCCAAGCACAGCTGCAGCAGCCCAGACTGAAAAATGGTTTTCCAAAGCAGAATTACAGTCTCAGCTGCATTCGCTTTGACGCCCGATCATGACCTGATTTGGCTGGAAATAGCGACTCACGCGCCCAGTTGTGCGCTTTCAACATGCTCTTTCTTTCTCTCACTCGCCGTGCTGTCTCTACCCTGCATGCTCCGTGTGACTTGTGACTTGAATTGGCCCTGAAATCTCTCTGCCCAGCCGTCGTCCGCTTTCAACCTCGACTCGAACAGCAAATAAGACCTTTCCTCTCTTGGTCACCTTTCGCCTTTCTCTTTCTCTCCACCATCTGTCCCTTCCGCTTTGTCGTGACTGCGTCTTCTATACCCTCCCTTCCCATCACCACCCAGCGCCACTCCTCCTTCGACCGTTTTTCAGTTCTCAGCAAGGTCCACTCGCCCACCATGTCGTCCTGGACCGACAGCCTCACCATGGACACCATGGCAAAGGAGAGGGCCAACCCTCCCTTTGATGTTCGCAAGGTGTGTATCAAAGACGCTCGATATTTCTCATCTGAGACGCACTGATTCTGACCAAAATCCCCTTCCCTCTTGTCGACCCGCAGATGGCGATCGAACACCACGGCAGCGAGGCCGACCTGGTGAAAAAGGAAAAGTTCATGCTCGAGGCTAGCCGTGACCCCGTCTTCTACTCGGGCGACATCTACGACCTCACAAAGGAGCAGATCCGCGAGCGAACCATGCAGCGCATCCAGCGCCTCGCCCACTACGTCACCTCGGAGCCCGTAGACGACTTCCAGAAGCGCATGGAGCTCATGTCGTTGCTCGACCCGGGTCTCTGGACGCGTCTCGGCGTCCACTATGGTCTCTTCCTCGGCGCCATCCGCTCCGGCGCCACCCCGAACCAGTTCTCCTACTGGATGGAGAAGGGCGTCATCGCCTGCCAGGGCATGTTTGGCTGCTTCGGCATGACCGAGCTCGCCCACGGCTCCAACGTCGCCGGCCTCGAGACCACCGCCCACTTTGACGCCACCACCGACGAGTTTGTCATCCACACGCCCAACCTCGGCGCCACCAAGTGGTGGATCGGCGGTGCCGCACAGACCGCCACCCACTGCTCCGTCTTTGCCCAGCTCATCGTCAAGGGCAAGCGCTACGGCACCAAGACCTTCATCGTGCCCCTCCGCGACCCCAAGAGCTTCCAGCTGCTCCCCGGCATCAACATCGGCGACATTGGCAAGAAGATGGGCCGCGACGGCATCGACAACGGCTACATCCAGTTCACCAACGTCCGCATCCCTCGCGCCTACATGCTCATGAAGCACACCCAGGTCACCCGCGACGGCGAGGTGCGCGAGCCCCCGCTCCAGCAGCTCACCTACGGCGCGCTCCTCCAGGGCCGAACCGCCATGGTCGCCGATGCGGCCAATACGGCCAAGAAGGCGCTCACCATCTCGGTGCGCTACGCCGCCGCACGCCGCCAGTTCAAGTCGGACGCCAAGGCGCAGCTCGAGACGCAGATCATCGACTATCCCATCCATCAGCGTCGTCTCATGCCGCTCGTCGCGCAGGCCGTCGCGTTTGGCTACACGGCGCTCGAGCTGCAGCGTCTGTTCGAGGAGACCTCGCAGGCGCTCGAGGCTCTGGAGCCCGGTGACCCCAACCTCGACGCCACCATCGAGAAGCTCAAGGAGACCCACTCGACCAGCGCCGGTCTCAAGGCCTTCTGCACCTGGGCCACGCTCGAGACCATCGACCGTTCGCGCCAGGCTTGCGGTGGCCACGGCTACTCGTCCTACAATGGCTTTGCTAACATGTACTCGGACTTTGCTGTCCACTGTACTTGGGAGGGCGACAACACCATCCTTGCGCTCCAGTCGGGCCGTTTCTTGATCTCGGCCTTCCAGGATGCCCTCGACGGCAAGAAGCAGGTCAGCCAGGGCACCAGGTACCTCAACGACCTCGACAAGGTGCTTGCGGCCAAGTGCGAGTCGGACGATGCGCTCGACACGCTCGACGGAATCGACCGTGGCTGGGCCACCGTGGCGGCTCACGCCGTCAAGAAGGCCTCCGAGGATTACCAGGCGTGCCTCAAGGCGGGTCGCAGCAGGGAGCAGGCGTTCGAGGACTGCTCGCAGGTGCGTTTCGTTGCCGCCAGCGTCCACACCAGCGGCTACATCTTCCGCCAGTTCCGCTCGGCCGTCGAGCGCGTCGAGAAGGGCAGCGATGGCGTGCGCGAGCACCTCGAGCTGTTGGCCAAATTCTACGGCCTCTGGCAGATGGAGGAGAAGGCGGCCTTCTTCCTGCGCAGCGGCTGGTTGACACCCGCCCAGCTCGACTTTGCGTCGGCCAAGGTCACCGAGTACTGCGCCAAGACGCGCAGCTTTGCCATCCCGCTCATCGACTCGTTTGCCATCTCGGACCACGTGCTCAACTCGCCCATCGGCCGGTACGACGGCGACATCTACCGCGAGTACTTCCGCATGGTGCGCCGCAACAACCCGCAGCTCAAGGAGCACCCATACTTTGAGCGTCTCATCCGACCGTTCATCGAGCGACAGATGCCCGACGCCGAGGACTTTGACGAGGCGATCGGCATCGACGACGAGATCGAGGAGATCAAGCAGGACCGCGAGGAGGCCGAGGCCGAGGCCAAGGCGCAGGCTGCCGAGAACAAAAAGTAGAGACGCTCTGTGCTCCGAATTCGGTTGGATTGTTATTGCTCCCTCGTTTTGGAATCAGATACCGAAATGTCGTGCAGATTGTCTTGATCCGAAGATGTGTGGTGCTGCTGTCTTGTGCTGTGAGAAGAGAGAGGATACTCGATGCGGTTGAGAGAAGGTGCGATTTATGATCAAAATGTTAGGCCGGCCTATTGGCAATCCGTGCGCTTTTCTCGTGCGTGACTGACTGCAGATGAACGCCGCCCGCTCGCCCGCCAGCAGTCAAGAGAGAGAAGCGGCGCGAGCCAAAGTTGGCCGAGGGAGATTATTGCCATTTTGCAAAATGGACCCCGCACGCACGCGCCCATTCCACGCTGGAAGAAAGTCGCATTGCAGGCGACACGTCGCTCGAGCGTGTGCATCCTGCTTTCCTTCTTTGATCGACCAGCCATCCGCACTCCTTTTCGGCTAACACCACGACAAGATGGGCAAGAACGGCATCTTTGGACAGCTGAGAGGCATCGATGCCTTCTCAAAGGTGAGTTTGTTCGCAGAACTTGAAAGCAGAGCGGGATTCGTGGACTGACATTTGATCTGCTTGTGGTGGACAGACGATGGACGATGTGCGCATCCGAACGAATGCAGGCGCGCTCATCACGCTCGTCTCGGCGCTGCTGATCGTGGTGCTCACCATCGGCGAGTTTGTCGACTACCGCACGGTGCACCTCAAGCCGGCGCTCGAGGTGGATCGATCGCGCGGCGAAAAGCTGACGGTCAACATGAACATCACGTTCCCGCGTGTGCCGTGCTACCTGCTGTCGCTCGACGTGATGGACATCTCGGGCGAGCACGTCAACGACATCCAGCACGACATTGAGCGCACGCGCATCAGCCACGACGGCAAGGTGGTCGAGCAGGGCAAGAAGCACCTCAAGGGCGATGCGGCGCGCATCGCCAACACCAAGGGCAAGGACTACTGCGGCGACTGCTACGGTGGCCAGCCGCCTGCGAGCGGATGCTGCAACACGTGCGACGAGGTGCGCGAGGCGTACGTGCGCCGAGGGTGGAGCTTCGCCGACCCGGACCACGTGGACCAGTGCGTGGCCGAGGGGTGGTCGGACAAGATCAAGCAGCAGAACAAGGAGGGGTGTCGCATCTCGGGCAAGCTGCACGTCAACAAGGTGGTGGGCAGCTTCCACCTGTCGCCGGGCAGGGCGTTCCAGCGCAACAGCATGCACATCCACGACCTGGTGCCGTACCTCTCGGGCACGGGCGCCGAGCACCACGATTTCGGCCACATCATCCACGAGTTTAGCTTTGGCTCGGAGCAGGAGTATCACGGCTTGACCACGGCCAAGGAGCGTGCGGTCAAGGCGAAGCTGGGCGTCAAGGATCCGCTCGCGGGCGTGCGCGCGCAGACGCAGCAGAGCCAGTTCATGTTCCAGTACTTTGTCAAGGTGGTCGCGACCGAGTTCCGGCCGCTGGCGGGCGAGACGCTCAAGACGCAGCAGTACTCGGTGACGACGTACGAGCGCGACCTCTCGCCGGGCGCCAGCGCCGCCGCACTCGCCGGCATGTCCAACGAGGGCTCGGGCGCACACATCTCGCACGGCTTTGCGGGCGTGCCCGGCGTGTTCTTCAACTACGAAATCTCGCCGCTCAAGACGATCCACGCCGAGTACCGCCAGTCGCTCGCGCACTTTTTGACGTCGACGTGTGCGATTGTCGGTGGGATTCTGACGGTGGCCGGGATCTTGGATAGTTTGGTGTACAACTCGAGACGCAGGTTGGGGCTGCGCGATGCGGGCGATGAGCATGCGCAGGAGGGGTTGGGGTTCACGAGCAAGACGGGCAAGTTTTTGTAGATGGCGTTTGAATGGTGATGTTGTTGCTTGTCATGTGAGGGATGAGCATGTGTGGTTGTGCTGCCGATGGTTTGCATGCTGAGACCGTCGAGCCGCTTGATGGCGATGGCAAGCAGCCTCGTCTCAGCCTGTCGCAACGTGAGGGCCATTCGCCTTGTCTCAACGTCGCTCCTCTCGGCGATTCGTGTTGGGGTTGGCGATTAATTCTTAAAAAAAAAAAATCACGATGAAAAAAAAGTTCTCAGCCACACCTCAAGGCCGAGCCAAGTGCGTGTTTCAGCGTGAAGCGATTTCTTGTGGCTGCACACGGCGTTGCTGAATGTGCGAGACGGACAGAGGGACGCGACTTGGAACGCGTCGAATTTTTTCCTTTTGCAAGTGGCAAGCGAGACAGCAGCCGGGACGAGATGCACACGCTTGACAAGAAAGTAGTCAGCCAAGAACGCAACGCAAAAAAAGCCACACACACACAGCCACGGTGCATCATCGTCGGCAGCAGAGCCGATTGCGAGCGAGCAAAGACTTCCGACGAGAAAAAGTGCCGGCTTGCAGCAGCAGCAGCAGCAACTCGAGTCCGGCTTGGCCGACGCTAAACGAGCTTGAACCTCGCCATCCTCGGCGCATCCGTCTTGATTGCATCTCATCAAGCCTCGTCTCTGTTCCGTTTTGTTTGCTCGTTCTTTCCTTCTCTCTTCATTTTGGAAACGCTTTTCATCTCGTCGGTCGAACCTCGCTTTGCATCCGCACGCACGCTCCGTTTGCCCTCTCCTCAACAGACCCTGCATTCGGCCGCTTCCGCTCGATTTTTCCCACGGACCGCTTTCGCTCCCATCGTCGCCTGCTCCGACGTGCTTCTCTTACCTCAACCAGCAGCATGGCCATTTGACAGCGACTCGACTCATCACTCACTACACCAGCACCCAACGCACATGTTGGACGTGGCAAGGAGCATGGCGCGCCTACCTTCGCCCTCGAATCGGTGGGCGGATGCTCCGACGCAGCTCGTCTCATCGCGTCTCGAGCAAGGCGCTCGTCTCGGCTCCACTCCGTCCGGCAGCATCGACTCCACCGCTTCGTCCTCGCGCTGGCCCGAGAGCGCTCTCCGCACTCATCACCACGACCCGACTGCGCTGCCTCCCACACGTCTCGAGCGTGCAGAGAGCGTCATGAGCACCGCTTCCGCATCTTCGGCCGTGTTTGCCGCCGCCACCATCCGCAAACTCGCGCCCACCGACGCTGCCGCCAAACCCATCCGCTTCACCTCTGCAAAGCCCAAGCACGATCACGAACCCATCATCACGCCGTCATCCTCCCTCGGGCACATCGGCTCGCAATCCACGGATACCGCCGAGTATCAGACCTCGCCCGTCTCGGCTGCCGACCAGTCTCACACCACCGTCACCACCAGCTTCGACACCACCGTCCGCACGCCCGACGACCATCCGCTCCATCATGCTTTCACCAAGTTCGACGCTCCAAACGCTTCAGCATCGCAGCACGCCTTGACTCTGCATCTGGCCGAGCCCACGTCGTTCTTCTCCGACTCGTTTTCCGGCGACGACTCGTCTCGTTCCATGTCCGCCACCACATCCTCGCGACGCACCCCTCTCGATTCCGAGAGGCTGGGCGGCCTCGCCTCGGTCTCCGTCTCGGGCTCGCGCAGAGGTTCCGACTATGCCAATAGCGAGCTGGCCGCCAGCGAATTGTACCATCCAGCCATGTCCCGCACATCTTCCTACCAGAGCGCCATCTCGTCTCTCGCCAACTCTGCCGAACCGCTTCCGCACCCACATCGCAACTACGCAAAACCCGCTGCTGCTGGTGCCAAATTCGGCTTGGGCATCCAGACGCGAGGGCCTTCTTCCACCTCGCAGATCACAGAGACTCCCCTCGTCGCTGCCCGCTACCTGGCTGGATCCGCTCTCGAGGTGGTCCCTGAAGCACGCGAATCGCCTTACCTGGGCAGCCGAGCTAGTCAGGCCGCCTCTACACCAGACATGGGTGCTCCGTCGGCCTTGACCATCTCGACCGCTCTTCCCCTCAGCAACGAGCCCGTCTGGGGAGAGAGCTCTTCAGCGGTGCCTTCTGCCTCAGCCGATCCCAGCTTTGGAGCCATGGCCTCTTTCTCTTTCCCGTCTCCCGCCTTGACGTCTGCAGGAGTTCCAAGCGCCTCGAGCAAGTCAGCGCAGCCTGGCTCCTTATCCGCAAAATTCCCTCGATCGCCCGGCAGCGCTTTCCACTCTTCGAATCCGTCCATTCAATCGTCCATGTCCAACGTCAACGGCAGGCAACCCTTCTCTTCATCCAGCAAGCCGAGCGATGCCGGTCTCCTCCAAGCTTCTAGCTGGTCTCATGCGCCTCCTTCTTCCTATGGCGGCTCGGTCATCAGCTCTACCGCAGGCACGTCGGCATTCGGCTTCTCCAGCCTCAACCCGAGCAATCGCGAAGACATGCTCCACCGCCTCTTGCTGGATCAAGCCCGAGTCGACTGTCAAGAGTACGGCACCCTCAGCTTGGAGGAGGTCGCCGAAGCAAAGCGCGATCTCAAACACGTCGAGCGAAAAGTGCAGAGCCTGCGCACCAAGCTCAAGGTCGAAATCAAGATCCGAGATGCTGCCATCGCCCTCCGCAAGGCCCACCGAACCACGGCTGCCTCCGCCCACTCGCCCACCTCGTCCGTCAATCTCGCCGTTTCGCCCACCTCGCCACGTTTCCCACACACGCTTTCTGCATCTGGTTCCACATCCAACACCTCCTCCTCCTCCTCCTTTGCAGCACGAAGCCGCGCCCTCGGCATCTCGGCCAACGAAGCCAAAGCAGACGAAGACGTTGCCCTAGCCACGGTCAAGGTCGACAAGGTCGCCAACGAGCTCCTCAAATGGTCCGACCGCGCCACCACCCTCCGTCGCAAGCTCCTCGAACACCAGGCCGCTACGCTCTCGGAGCGCGTCCAGCATCTCGAGTCCGACCGCCAGGTCATGGAAGAGAAGCTGCCCTTCCTCGCCACCTCTACTTCCTTCGAGTCGCTCGCACCCTCAGCATCTGCCTCTGCCGTCGGCATCGCCCGCTATCGAGACGCGGGACATCGCTACCAGCAATCAGCAGACGAGCCCTACATCCCGAGAGGACCCGAAGATCCGCTCCGCCACAACCGTCTCGAGTCGGATCTCAGTGCGATCAGTGGCTTCAGCTTCCTCGACGCCACTGCTCCTGAAAAGCTGCGCCGTCTCGGCGAGGAGCTCGAGCAGAAGCGCCAGCTCGTGCGTAAGCTCGAGATGGACCTCGATTCGGCCAGAGATGCTGCGCGCCGCAAGGACCAGACCTCGGATCGACTCACGCAGCAGCTCGAGGAGCAGTCGCGCGAACGCAGCCGCGCCGCCGACGAGCTGCGTGCCCTCCAGCAGCAGGTCGGTCGACAGGACGAGCTCGCTCGGCAAGCGCAAGAACAGGCTGTCAAAGCCGCCACCGCCGACGTCGAGCAGAGGATGCAGCGCCAGTTTGAGCAGAGCCGCGGCCGCGACCAGGAGAAGGAGGACGCCCTGGTCAACGCCAAGGCGGAGGTCATGGCCGCTCAGCGCTCGCTCTCCGACATCCAGTCTCGCTTGGACGCGGCTGAGAGGGACGCACGGGCGCTCCAGCTTCGTGCAGAGGCGGCAGAGAGAGCGGCGGACGAGCACAGGCGCAAGTTGGAGCATGTGCAGGGCGAGTCGCAGCGTCAACTTTCGCTGGGCACGCAGGATGTCGCCTCGCTGCAAGCAGAGCTCGTCACGGCCAAAGGGGCGCATGCCAAAGCCGACACCTTGGCCACCGAACGCGCTGGAACGATTGTGGAGCTCGAGAGGCAGCTCGAGCAGGTGCGAAGCGCATTCGATGCCGAGAAGCAAAAGCTGGAAGCAGACCACGCTGCTGCCACCACGGCATTCGCAAAGCAGCTCGACCAAGTCAAGACCGAACTCAGCGCCGAGATTCGAAAGCGCGCTGACGCCGAAGACCAGCTCACCACCTCTCGCAGCCAGATCGTCGACACGCAGACTCGCGCCGACCAGGCCGACAGCAAGCTGCGAGAACTCGAGCTCGCCGTCGGGGCCGAGCGCCGCATCATGGCCGAGCGCGACGAGCTCTTCCACGCCTTTGAGCGTCGTCTCGAAAGCGCAGAAGGGCGTCTGCAGGAGCAGGACAAGCGATGCGCCAGGATGCTCGGCAAGCTCGAAGGCCGCGAAGAGATGGACGATCTGCTCGAGCGCATCAAGGCGGGTGCTGCGGGCGTTGCAAAGAAGAAGAAGACGGCGGGGCAAGACATTGCCGGTCTGCTCTCGAGTCTCGAGACGCATATTGGGGATCTGGAGCTCGAGCTCGCACGTGCGAATGCGCAGATTGCGGGTTCGCCGCGCGACAGCACCGCATCCACCTCGCACGACACAAAGCTCGAAGAAAGCATCCGGGAAGTGCAGAAGTGGAAGGCCGAAGCGGAGCGTCTTGAAGAGCTGCTGCAGTCCGAGAAGGAGAGGCAGACCGACGCGGAGGCTTCAGCGCAAGACAAGTCGAGAGTGGAGGAGCTCGAAGCCCAAGTGCTTGCGTTGTCCGAGCAGAGCAAGAGCGTCAAGGTCGAGGAAGAGCAGCGAAGGTTAAAGCTCGAAACCGACTTGCAGGAGCTTTCGCAAAAGCACGAGGATCTCGAGCGTCAGGGCAAGGAGCGTGTTGCGCAGCTGCAAGACAAGCTCGAGCGGCTGGAGGCGAGGAACCGGGAGCTCGAGAAGCAGCTTCGCAATGCATCCAACCCGGCTTCTCCTGCCGGCTCCATCGATGCTCTCCCGCTTCGAGCCAGCAAGGTCGCCTCGCCACTCAGTGCCACCTTCTCAAATCAGAACAAGGGTGTCGGCAACCTCATCGACCGGTTCGGAGGTGGACGCAAGGTGTCTTCGGAGCTTCGTGGCGATGACTCTCCCGCTGCGTTGCACGCCTGCCTTCGCACCGCCGAGAGTCTGCGCGCCATGCTGCCGGACCTGCCAGCTGCTGCCAAAGGTTCTGGAGACCTGCAGGCGCTGCGCGACGCCTTCCACGCTAGCAGTGCGCTGCCCGACAGTCCTCCAGCGGCAGCGTCGTCACCGACATCCGCGCGGTCTGTGCTCGGTGCTGCTGGGTTGCAGGCAGAGCTCGATGCGACGGCGGAGCGGCTCCGAAGCACCTTGGCCATCAGTCGCGCGGTCATCGATCTGGCTCTCGAGGCGGAAGCGGACAAGGAGAATCGCACTCCCTCACAGCAACAAGCCGCTGCACGCGCCGAGACGGATGCGCTGTCTTCGCAACGGGCGCTCGTGACGCGGATCACCTCGTTGACCGCCAAGGTGAAAGAGCAGACCGAGCGCGAAAAGCATCTCAAGGCGGAGCTGGCAGAGGTGCGCCAGCAGCTGGAAGAGGCTCAGAGCGCGCAGCGTATGCCGTCGTCGCCGTCGGGTCTCACGCTCGGAAACGACTCGATGCTGGGCTTGTCGACGTCTCCGGCCAGACCCGGTTTGGCCGACTTGCTGGGCATGCCCAAGACTCTGGGTCGAATCGGCTCGAATCAGTCGATGCGGACGTTGGCGGGCGACAAGGCCGTGGCCATTCCAACGGGTGCGGCTTCGCTTGCTCCGCCAAGGTCTCCGTCGGGCGTAGATGGCCTGCCTTCGCCCACTCGATCCACATTTAGCGTCTACTCGTCGCCGTCGATCCGGTACATTTCGCCGTTTGCGCCTTCGAGCTTCGAGGCCCGCACGCCGCAGAAACAGGCGGCAGAGCTACGCAGCGACGGTGGTGGCGCTGGCAATGCTTCGTTCTCCAACACCTCGTCTTCGAACGCCGCTGAAATGTGGGACTCGATGTCGTTGCGATCGGTCAGCAGTCCGAGCTCCACGCATTTGGGTCTGCCGAGCTCCTCGCAGTCGTCTGCATCGGCGCAACAACGCGCGGGAACGGACGCGGCGGCGACGGCCGCAAACGGGTCCACGCCCAACGGGATGGTCAAGCGAACGATCACGCTGGGCATGGACGTGCCTCAGCTCGTGGCGCGCGTCCGAGAGCTCGAACGGCAGCTCGCGCAGACCGCGTCGATCCGCCAGCGCGCCGATCGCGCCGCCGAGCTCGAGGCGCAGCTGCGCGAGGCCAACCACGCCTACTCGAAGCTGTTGGATCGGATGGATACGGAGCGCGTGATCGGCACGCACCAGAAGGTCGAGATGCTCAACGAGCTCAACGAGGCGCAGACGAGGCTGCAGACGACCAAGGCGCAGATGATGGGCGCTCGGACGGTGGCGCCGTTTGTATTGTCGCCTTTGGGGGTTGCGGGGCCGCTGCCGCCGCCGAAGGATTAGACGGCTAGACGGCAAGCTGCTGAGCTTGTAGGACGGAACTTGAACGACTGTATTTCTAGATCTGCAAATCTAGCATTGTGCACACATCCGATTGCAGCGACGCAACGGGCCGCCGCTTGGAAACTTTTGCACAAGCAAACAACACTGAAGGCGAACACTTGATCATTCTCGAAACAAAAGCTGGACGAAGGAAACCGAACGGGAGATTGTTGGACAGCTTTGGGTGACACCACGGTGACATTCGAGGACACACGGAAGGGAACGGTAGGATGAGTGGACGAGGACGATGATCTCGGAGACGGCAATGGGCACGGTGACGGCCACGACGACGGCGACAGTCAGCACACCTTGTCAAGCCACTTTGATGGCTTGCGCTGCGTCGAGGTCTGATCGACGGCGCTCTACGACGTGGTTGTGTTTGTGGAAGCAGCCGCGGCATCCACTGCCAGCAGAGACGGGCCATGTTCTGGCACATCCTCGCGCTTGCCAGCGGACAGGCCACGTCGCTGCGCAGGCACGGCATAGCGAGTGAGGGCCATGTTGTCAAAGGCGACAAAGTCCCACCCGTAGCCGAAGTTGTTCTGGTCGTAAGATGGGACGACTTTGAGCGCGTCGATCTTCTTGAAGCCAAGGTCGAGGAGCCCGGTGAGAGACGCAAATGTCTGACTTGCCTGGTGCTGCGCTTGGACGGTGACACCCTGCGTCACAGCTTGACCGCCGCGCATCCCGTACAAGGTCAGCGTGTCACCGGCCTGGCTGTGTTCGCCCACGAACCACGACGCCATGTCGATCGACTCGAGGTCAAACACGAACCCACTCGCGGTCCACTCGCAGGCACTGGTGCCCGGAAAGTAGCACAGGCCGAAAGTGCCGTCAGTTCCGGCGAGATACGTTGCGTCGAGTTGATAGAAGCGCGTGTTGTGGATCCAGTACTGCCCTCCGTTCGCGGCAACGAATCCGACCAGCTTGGTCGTGTAGCTTTGGAAGTGCGTAGAATCGAAGTATTCCTCGATCCCATAGCCGGCAAAGTCGGAGCGTCCTCCCACATCGTTGAAGTCTTCAATGCATCGAACGCCGAACGTGTCCTCGCCGCTGCCGGTGCACGAACTAAGAGGAAGCACAGCCTTCGTGTTGACGAACGGTGCGGCGTCCTTGTCCGGGTTGACGTACTTCCAGCTGGCGATCACGTTGGCGTTGGAAGCGCATTGCGTGTTCCTACTGTCCGGCAGGTCCTTGGTCCAGTACTGGCACTGCCAGGCTTCCTTGCCGTTCTTGCGCAGCAGCAACAGACTGAACATGTTGCAGTTCAGCTTGATGCCCGATTGGTCATCCGCTTGGCTGCCAGAAGTGATCGACTTGCAAGTGGTCGCGCAAAAGTCCGGGTCGATGGCGGTGGCCATGGGACTCGACGGAAGAGCCAGAACATCCACGTGGAATCGGCCAGCCGTGGTCGTCACGTCGGAACCATCCTCGGTGACACCGAGTGGAGCGCACGTGCCGTAGCCGCCCGCAGGCTCCGAGAAACCGTCGACGGACTTGGGCACAAAGTTGTTCCTGTTGAAGAACTTGACCCCCGTCTGCACGACGAAGAACTTGCGGTTGTTGGTCCACTGGCCCTTGTTGGTAGCATCGCTCGTCTGGAGCTGGTACGAGTAGTAGAGACACTTGGTCTGGTACGCCGGGTCGAGCGGAGGGTTGGGGCACGAGGAAGCGTCGTACGACTGCGTCGGCACACGCTCGAGCCAGATGGCAAACGACTGGCAGCTCGACATGCTGTTGCACTTGGCCTGGCAGACGCTCGGATCATACGTGCGGTACGTGTACACGCCAAGCAGGCCATTCTTGGGTCCGACCGAGTTGACACCCTCGTACACCGGCTGTCCGTACCATCCGAGGCCGCTGGCGGGAGTCGTCCAGGGCACGTACTTTTGGAAGTCGTCGGCGGAAGACGGGATGCTGGCGCTGGTGGATGCCAGGTTGGAGAACGGCTTGCACGTGGTCTGACGCTTGCGCAGCGGGATCACGGTCGGGCCACTGGCGTCGGCGGTAGCACTCTGTGCAGCTGCGAGCGAGGTCGCCACCGACGCCAGATCGACCGAGGTAAAGGCAACCTCGACGGGCACTTGGGTGGGCGCAGGCAGATCGTCCAAGTCGCCGAGGTCGATGGCTCCAATCACCCCAGGGGCTGGAGCGGCGAGGGCGGCGGACAAGAGCGCCAAAAGGCCCAAGTAGCTAAGCTTCATTACTGGTACTTGCCGATGGATGAAGAAAGTGAGGCTGGAGAGTGGTTGACGTTGAAGCGAGATGATGGTGCCTTCACAAATGGCGCTGAATATATAGAGGAGCTGCGCGACCGCCCTGCACCCTGTACCGCCATCTTTGTCTCTGCATCTGCTCCTTGTGTTTGGGTCTTTGGCGACCTCGTCGGCCCACAAGAAAGTATATCCGCGTCATATACCGTTAGGCATTGTGAGTGGAGTGATGAGGAGTTGCCTTGCAAGTAGGCGTCCCTTCTTCACCCCGAGCATGGCAGCAAAGCTTAGAGGTCGCATGCTCTTCCCGTCTCGAGACTGCTGTCACCTGATCTCGGCGTCGACTGCGTCGCATGTCAATCAGTCTTTCGATTCGACATCCGCTTCCCGTGAGCGAGACCCCCCATGAGTATTGCAGCTCCTCAGCGGCTTCTGCACGTACGGCACGAGCAAACATGCTGGAGATCGAGCGGGGAGGGCGTTGCTACTTTGATCCGCAGGGCAAGGTGAGACAGATGAGGACCAAGTCAGATGCGCAGAGGGCAAAAGAGGACGGGCCAACATGTTGCTCCAAGTCGCATGACCGAGTCGAAGCGGTAAGGACACTGTCTAGGCATGCCCGAATGACATTGCAACACGCCGCGCTGGCTCCACTGAAGCATCGCAGCACAGATTGGCAGCTCGAGGTGAGCCAGTCGGACCTACAACTACATACAGCTGCTTGTTCAACAGTGCGGATGAGCTCTTGTGCTTCATTTCAGCGTCTACTGCACCTTCGACTCGAGGGAAGACAGCTCTACCGCGAATCTGGGAACGGCATGTCTCTTCCAGAGTCCCTCGCCTCGTCAACTTGGTCCACCAGATGACGACACGAACGTTTGAGCCCTGGAGCGTATGACCTGAAAGACATCTGGTTAAGCTTGTTTGTTTTGACAGGTGTCACCCCACACTGCGCGGGGACAGGCGTTGCAAGTGCAAGATCACATGTGGGGAAGTCACCTTTCTCATGCAGCGCTGT
>LT795067.1:541615-576144 GCA_900162835.1 Sporisorium reilianum f. sp. reilianum | reverse complement strand
CACCAAAGTGGAAATGGTATGTGCTAACATCAGTTGGAGTGGTTTGGCAACCCTTGCCAGAGACTGGCGCAGGCGCGGTGACAGACACAATGTTGTCGAGCAGTTGGCAACTGTCCAAGGCCTCTCTGAGGACATCAAGATGCTCATGATGGGGCCTCACAGAGAGAAGTGAGAAAAAGAGCTCTGTTGACCTCAATGGTGCAGAGAGCCAGAAGAGATGCAAGCTGGTTCTGTGGCACTTGGCAGAGATGCTGGTAAGCCACACAAGGAAAATGTGGGGTTGGAGCCCAGCAGATTTTGAGTTGGTTCCAGATGTTGTAAACTTCAGCCAAGTGAATGCAGGGCAGATCAGTAAGACATCTGCAGGAACAGAGAGGGCACCAAGTGGACAGCCACTGTGCCAAGGGTTGTTGTGACCCAGTCAGGAACATTCGGCTGAACAGCAAACCCCTCTTTCGGTGAACAGACAGACTTGAAGCAGTATGGCAAGATGATGGAAGCAGTGACGGTGAGACAACCTTCCATAGTGCAGAGGAAGACAATCAGGGTCGGTCGTTGAAGCACCAGACAGATCACTCGCGTAGGCATTGAGGAGCAAGAGTCGAAGTGGAGGTAGTATGCGCGCATGAACGACGCCCAGCCGACTCGCAACTTTCAGGGTCCAGTCGTGAATCATCTCTCGAGGATGTCCAGAGCAGCGTTCTTGCCAGCTCACCATCACGAAGGACGACGACACAGCGGCCGGTCGACGATTCACAAGAGAACATGTGCGCGCGAGAGTCGCACAGCGTGCCGCATGAGCTGGCGACCCTCGAGCAACCTCCAGCAGAGCTCGCCGGCCTCTTTGTAGACTCGCATTGCCACCCCACCGATGACCCGGCAGCTTACGCTTCGTCGGACCTAGACGAGCTTTCCAGCCGTATCGGCAACACAAGGGTCGGGAAGCTGGTCTGCATGTCAACAAACGCAAGAGATCAGAGCATGGTCGCAGAGCTGGCTACACGGCATCCCGACCGAGTCATTCCGTGCTTTGGATGGCATCCGTGGTTTGCGCATCAGATCTCGCTCTCCGACCCAGCACCAAGCAAGGAGAAACACTATCACGACCTTTTCAGCATCACCGATTCGTCGCCAGGCGAAAGGAACCCTGCCAAGGAGGAGCTCGAAGCGATATGGGACCAGCTGCCGGATCCAGTCTCGTTGAACAACGTCTGCCAAGGTATTCGAGACAACTTTGATCGTTTCCCAAACGCGCTCTTGGGCGAGGTCGGCATTGATCGTGCTTTCAGGATACCTCGACGAGCCTGGAACTACGATCCGCACCGATCGGAGCCGGAGACAGCAGCACCGAAGCTCACCAAGCTCAAGACCCCGCAGTCGCACCAGCTGTCGGTGCTGAGAGCGCAGATCGACGTGGCGTTGGAGTACCGCCGCAACATCTCGCTCCACTCTGTCCAGGCAGCAGGTCTCACCGTCGACCTTCTCTCTTCGCTGCGCAACACGGATACGAGCCGCTTTGGTGCTGTACGTGTTGCGCTGCATTCGTGCACACTCGACAACAACGTCGTGAGATCGATCGCCAAGAAGCACGCCAACGTCTACGTCGGCTTTTCCTCCACCATCAACCGCAAGCAGATGGTCGCGCGCGAGTGTTTGGCGAGTGTCGATCGCAGCCGCGCGTTGATGGAGAGCGATTACCACACCGTCAAGGGGATACCCGCGTTCTTGTTGCAGGCCAACGAGTACTTTGCACAGCTGCATGGTCTGACGTCGCAAGAGGCCGCACAGCAGCTGCGTGCGAATTGGGAGACGTTCTACTCAGGAAGAGCACAAGAGTCGGAAACGGACGACTCGGATGCAGACCTGGCATGAGACGCATTTTGCTCAGCGTCGACCTCTCGAACTGTGCTCGCTTTCGATGGGATCAGTCTTGCGATGTGCGACAGTGTGCGATGACTTGAAATGCTAATGGTACTGTACAGTGTGCGTGATGGATTGCGATGAAATCTGAAAGAGTGCAGCGCATTACGAGATGCAATGCAACCATGTCGAGGAGGCATGAACTTTGGGGTTGGGCAGAAAGCAGCAAAGGGTTCGGAAAGCTCTAGGCGTGCAGCAGCAGCTTGCCGTTCAGCTGCGTTGCGCTGTTGGAAGGGGCGGTGATGAGGTTTCCAAATTCATCGACGGGAGGGAAACGGGCCATGCGCTCTAGCTCGTCAAGGTCGAGGTGAGAGCGGATGTACATGTTTTGCGTATCGGTGGGCACCTGGTAGTCCCAGGAGGTCCAGGCGCCCTGCTTGAGGCTGGAAAAGACGAATCGCCTTCGGCGCTGAACCAGGAGCACATCCTCGGTGATCTTGGCGGCATCCCAACGCTGCAGCGTTTCGATTTCGAAGCCTTCGAGCGCTTTGCGCGTCTCGGCGTCGAGGCTGTCTCGGTCGGCAGCAGCGAGATTGACGAGCTCCTTGGGATCGCGAGCCAGGTTGAAGAGCTGCGGAGGATCGGCAGGGCACGTGATGTACTTCCAGGGGCCTCGACGAATCATAAAGAGAGGCGCAACGGTGCCCTCGCCCATGTATTCAGCAATGACGGTGTCGTGGCCTGTCTGGCCCAGCAGATGCGGGAGCATGCTGATGCCGTCGAGGGGTAGCTGCGGGTAGAGTGGGATGCCGACGATGTCGCAGAAGGTCGGCAGCAGGTCCATGGTCGAGACGTTGGCCTTGACACGACGGGGTGCGAACATCTTGGGGTAGTTGAACAGGAGCGGCACGCGCACCGAGCTTTCGAAATAGCTCATCTTGTACCACAAGGACCGCTCGCCGAGCATGTCGCCGTGGTCTCCGCTAAAGACGATGATGGTGTTGTCGCGCAGGCCACACTTGTCGAGCGTCGACAGAAGCTCGCCGATCTTGGCGTCAACGTACGAGACGGAGCCGTAGTAGGCACGCTTGGCGCGCTTGATCTGTTCCGGGGTGAACTTGCGGCCCTCGAGGTCGCAGACGTGGCGGAGACGCTTCGAGTGCGGGTCTTGGCTGTCCGGGTGGATCTCGACTTCGGGCATGTTGATGTCTACGCCTTCGTAGAGGTTCCAGAACTCCTCCTCGATGGTGTAAGGGTCGTGCGGATGCGTGAAGCTAACGGTGAGCGCAAAGGGACGGCTGCTGTCACCGCCCTGACGACGGGCGTGATCGAAGAGATACTGCTTGGACTTGTACAGAACCTCCTCGTCGTAGTCCATCTGGTTGGATCGGACGCAGGGACCGGCCTGGAGGATGCTGGAGGCGTTGTGGTACCATTCGAGCCTTCGGTCGGGTTCGTCCCAGTTGACGGCCCAGCCGTAGTCTCCGGGGTAAATGTCGGCGGTGAGACGCTTTTCGAAGCCGTGAAGCTGGTCGCCGATGAAATGCATCTTGCCGGCAAGGACGGTCTCGTAGCCGGCGGAACGGAGGTAGTGTGCGTAGGTCGGGAGATCAGAGCTGATGGAGGATGCGTTGTCGTAAGAGCCAATCTTGGAGGGGAGCTGGCCGGTGACGAGCGCCATGCGCGAAGGGGCGCAGAGGGGCGAGTTGCAGTAAGCCGAGTCGAGCACGACGGAATCTTGAGCCAAGCGGTCGAGGTTGGGCGTGAGGATCTGCGATTTCTCGTTGTACATGCGAAGCTGAGGAGCAGCAAGCTGATCGGCCATGACAAAGAGGATGTTGGGACGGCTGGCAG
Organism: Sporisorium reilianum f. sp. reilianum; assembly: GCA_900162835.1. Classification (NCBI taxonomy): domain Eukaryota; kingdom Fungi; phylum Basidiomycota; class Ustilaginomycetes; order Ustilaginales; family Ustilaginaceae; genus Sporisorium; species Sporisorium reilianum. Next base: position 572,430 of record LT795067.1, on the reverse strand, counting down.
ATGCGGATGGACGTGGCTGACGAGAGCTGGAGGGACCCGCGGTGCTGGTGGAAGGAGCAGCATGACCGTTTGTATGGTAATCATTCTGGTGTCCGTTGGTCGCATGTCCGTTGGCGCCGTGTCCGTTGGCGGAGATGGTCTGACCAAAGTCGGAGCCGTTGATGGCGCCGTTGGCGTTGACGGATTGAACGGGCATCGTGAATGCTGCGAGCCAGATTTTCAGTGGAGCAGAGTCACTTGTTTCTTTCCGAAGGGACCACCTGGCCTGGGCTCTAAGGGAACTGCTCTAGGAGCGAGTCGTTCGGATATGTCGTGTGAGGATGGAGGAAGAAGGGAAAGAAGGTTGAGAAGCTGCTGAGCTTGATGTGGACTACACGGGAGGAACGCCAAAGGGCAGGATCGGACGACCCTGAACGTTATCGTCGGAGCGTCATTCACATTCTTCAGACAGGCAGGAGGAGCGTGACGTTTCTTCGAACACTTTCACAGAAAAATCCATTTGCGAGGACGATCACTTGGCTCACTCACTTTGATGCACAAGGGTTCGGTCACTGTGTAGCAAAGCCGAGACGAGGACGGACAAGGGGAGACTGCTCATCGTCGGATGGCTTGGGTGTGAGCCGTCGGTCGGTTGGTCGGCGTGTGCCAAGCGTGGAGAAAAAAGTAGCATGCTCCTCCAAAGCACGCAATTTTGGAGCTTGCCATCGCCATAATCGTAGGGATGGCAAGCAGCCAAGCAGGCGAGGTCGGCCAACTGGCAACGCAGCGGATTCCAACTCTCTTCTTGCACGGCCGTGTTCGGACTTGGACAAGCATGTGCCGAACAGACAGAAGAGCTCTCCGATGCATGGCTCTTATCGGCCAGCAGCCAGACTCGTGTGATGAGAAAGCCCTTTTTCTTGTCCACGATGCACGAGCTGCAGCTCAGCTGTGCTGCACCTGCATAAGATTCTTCGAATTCTGAGTCGTCTTGGAACAACAAATTCGGTGTTGAAAGCGCGACGTGCCGACAGAAGACTCGAATCGGATCGGGGCATCTGGCTGAGTACCCGATGGTTCGGCCTTGACGGTTCGCGATCCTCAGAGCGCAGCTCACCTTCGGTGCTGAGAACGTCAAACCTAGCTTCCTTTGTTCGAAGCAACGAGAACTGAGAGTCTACTTTACTTTGGATGTATCGGTCGTGATCTATTTGGGATGAGACGTCTTGCACGCGAGCAGAGGCGTGGCCTGGACCTTGGCTGGACAAGCCCTGAGAAACTGTATCGCAGGCGAATGCCGCTGCTCATCTCGTCTTCTTTGCGCTTGCTGTCGACGGCGTTCCTTTCACTTTGGCCTGGAGCCGTGTGACGACAAAGCCGGTGAGGCAAGCGGCTGCACCCGCTCCGCTGTAGAGGGCTACACGCTGAGGTGTGCTCAGGATGTCCAGCAAGGGGTACGGATAATGCCCGTTCTTTCCGGCGCAACGCTCGGCCCAAAGACTATTGGAGAAAGCAAAAAGATCAAGGAGGAGCGGGATGTTGGTCGACGTTACAGTCAGCAATTGTGGACCATTGGTGTCGCTGCACAAATCGTCGACACTGGACTTACGAATAGCTTACTGTCACCGCAGCGGCTACGGCCACCATCGAGATGTTTTTGGGAAAGCGCCTGCTAAAGATGAAAAAGTCGACCAGCAAGAACACGCCTGGGAAGGCGTGCATGCTTGCGTCGATCGCGAAAGGCACGCTGATCGGCTCTTCTCGCAGCACCTGTCCCGGATTCGCTGGGTCCATCACTTTCTTGGGCTGCATCAGTAGATCCTTGTCGATCGCCGCGATGGACCAGTACAGCACCGTGATCAGCGTCTCCGCGGGCAATGCTGCAGCCGTGACAAGGTCCTTGAGCCAGAGCAGGGCTAGCCGTCGGCAAAAGGAGGAAGCGACAAGTGTCAGTTGTGGGGTTTCCAGTCGCTCGCTCGCGGAGCTGATTGTGGCAACCGTCGTTCCTCGAGTGCTTACCTTTCGGTCGCTGGAACACGTCGAGCAAGAAGGCCAGCGACATTGCTACGGTCGTTGCAGTCAGACCGCACATGGTTAAGAATTGCATAAAGCCTATTTGTCAGAGCAAAGCAAGTGGTCTGCCGTCAACTATCGCGTCCCATAGGCATCAGAGCCAGGCGTCGGGGTCCATGCAGACTTCGCACTACCAGTCGAGCCCTACTCACCTCCATAGTCGTTGGCCATGTCGATGCCCATCAAGTCCGGCAGCACGTCGAGCGACTTGAAGCCGTAGGCGCAAGACGAAAGTGCGATCGTGTGCCAAGCCAATGCAGCTGCACGTTTGTTCGTCCACACCGCCATCTTGTTTTTGCGATTCTTGTCGGTCGTTCTTGTTTTTCGAGGTGTAGTCGGTGGAGTGAATGGGAGCAGGTCGCGCTGGACGATGACCGAGTAGCTTCCACGATACCTTGTGTGATCCTGGTCGATGCACACGGCAAGCGACTAGTGACTAGTCGCCAACGGATCAGACGTTCTCGCTTGGCGCGCCATGTCATCCACCACCAAGCCGCATCGAGTCTGAGTGGAGGAACGCTCAAATGCCGCAGAGGAGCCGAATGAAAATCCGGCGGAACTGAGGGTGACATTTCTTTTTTGCGACCCCTGTTTTGGCTCGCTTTTCCCCACAAACCGTTTCGACCGGCAAGCTCAACCATCTCCTGCATCGCATCACAGACAAGCGGGAGATTGGGGTGACAACGACGATGGATTGCTCGCCGCTCGCCTCTATGCGCGACGGCAGACTGCGCAACAGCAAATAGCTCGTGCGCGGCGATATGCAAAAGAAAGTGTCCTAGTAATACAGTGCAGTGACGAGGGGAACCCGGGCTAACGAAAGAAGGGGAGTAAACGAACGTGGAAAGCAAATGCCCTAAAAGAGTGTGTGACGTGGGATCCCTTGTCATAGGAACGAAAACAATAAAAAGAAGGGTGTGCAGGGGGTAAGAAGAAGAGCAAGCATGTCTAAAGTCTGCATTCGCGGAAGAAGGTGTCCGAGACGTCGGTCTCGCGCCAGAAGCGGAGGATGCGGTGAGCAATCTCGATGGGACGCTCGTGTGGCAGGTTGTGAGTGCCCGTCATCACCTCAAAGTGAAGGTTCGGGATACCCTGGGCCGTGTGGAAGATTTCTTCGAGCGGAAGCAGCAGAGGCTTGTGCGCTGAAACAAACAGAACCGGAAGACGAGCGGGAAGGCAATGGAGGTATTGGGACACCTGAACACCCGGTCGGCAACCACGGATGGTAAGAGCCTCGGCCACCTGGTCGGCACTGCGCTCGACCGTGCCTGGATTCGTCAATGACTCGGTGAGCATGCCAGCAGCAAAGGCGTCCCGCACCGCAGGGTGCCACAACTTCATGTGCTTGTCCGCGTTCGCTTCCGAGCGAGCTTCCTCGCGCGACTCGTAGCGGTCCTTCCTCAACAGCGTGTACCGAGCCAGCGGCACGGCGTGGATGCGAGGCACCTGCTCAAACGTGCCGAGGATGCTCTCGAGAAGCACGACAGAGTTGAAAAGGTCCGGGAAATGGTAAGACGCCTGCATCAACGCCGCACCTCCGTACGAGTGGCCGATACCGACGAGCTTCTTCCTTGGCAAGCGAGGAAGGTGGAAGTCGAGCGTCCGTGATGGCTCCACCGGCGTCGAGGTGGGTGTTGATGGCATGAAGCAGCAGATGAACTGAACAATGTCGCGCGCAAGATCGTTGCCGTCAATGCAGCGATCGCTGAACTCGAGCGGCGCCGGTCCATCCAGCTGTCGGTTGACGACAACCGACATACCGTGACCGAGCATGTCGATCATCCAAACCTCCTCAATGTCGTTGGGCTTGGTTCGCAAGAGCTCGTCGACGAGAGGAACGTAGCACTCTTTCGAGAAGCCAAGGCCGTGGGTGAGGAGGAGGATCTTTGTGTCCGGGTTCTTGGGTGCACGCTTGGGGACCAGGCGCTCGACGACCAGGACGCGACGCTTACGAAGCTGCTCAGGGTCAGTGCCGCCACGGACGAAGGGCGTGTAGAGACCAGGAGTAGGCTCCACCTTGACGGGGACAAAGTGGCATGCGTCGACGGCGCGCGAGTTCTGCGAGAGCACCTCGTGGGTGCCAGGCAGAAGCTCCGAAAGCGACTCGCCGCCCGCAAGTGGTGACGAGTAGGTGGAGCGAGGGTAGGCGATGGGCATGGTGAAGCTGGTGCGGTGGAAGTCGGCGCCGTGCGAAGAGCCGGCGGGGTACTGCGGCGCAGGTGGGTTGATCGAGAGGTGGTGGAGGCGCTCAGCTGCCAGGTGAGCAGCCTCGAGGTCGATGGGAGCGAGGCACGAGCCGAAGCCAGTGTTGATCTGCTTGGGGGCCTGCATGCTGATAGTCGAGTAGAGCGGGCTGACGTTGTCGTGGAAACGAAGAGAGCCTGTCCAGCAGGTGTCGTCGAGGTAGTGGAGGTGATGTGAAGGGCGAGAGAAGCCAGCTCTCAGTGCTAGGCTCGATTGCACAAGTGATGCAGAGTGAGCAAAGAGGAAGTCAGGTCACGATCAAAGATGGTGTAAGGGGTGGGGGGTTCGGTGCGAAGCATCACTCGGGACGAGCTTGGATAGATATACCCTTTTGTGAGTTTGGCTGCCGCACCGCGCTGATAAGCCGCGAAACCCAAGACAACCTCGGAGGGCTGATAGCGACAGGCGACAAGAAGGCACAGAGTTGAGGCGCCTGTCAAAGACGGCAATCCTAGAGCCGCGCTGCCAGGGCGAACGACAATTCAGTGCCTTGCCTCGACGAGCAGATTGAGTTCAGGTCAAACTTGCCAGAGTCGAGAGGCAGCCCCAACGTTTCAGAAGCCCTGTTAGCCAGGTATCTGAGGCGCTTCCAAGGTTGCAAACCTGCGAGCGGACTTTGAACGCCGACTTCTCTTGATCTTGATGGGAAAACGCAGGTACAAGGCGATGAGTGAGAGAAGGTGCCACGAGCAAACGCCAAGAGGTGGGCTTGCAAGTTTCTCTCTTGTTTGGGGAGCAACCTTCACCAAAGTGGCGTCGGGCGGCGGGCGGCGGCAGCGCGCTCACAGTCGAGAACGAGAGAGTGCCTCGGAAAAGGTGAGCTTCGCCGCCAGGCTCTGTGCGCGGGATCGGTGTTTGAGAAGAGACGCATGCACCCAAGCCGCAAACGAAGTAAAGTTAGACGAGGGCGCTTAGCATGCAGGGCCCTTGGAACATGGCATGGGACTCCGACCGCTCTCGAATTCTCACGCTGACCAAGCTTGAGCTGGTGTCGATCTTCTGAGATGGGCCAACGCGGATGCAAAGACGATCGAATTTCATGCCGCCCTTCAGCGAGCGCGTGCCTTGCTTGCTTCCGAGCGTAGGCGAGGCGAGGCCAGGCGAGGCCAGGCGATCCGTCCCATTCGGCGTTCAAAGCTGCTAGCAGAGCGCTAAAGCCTGTTGCGCAAGTATCAACGCCGATTCCGGAAAGCACCTCCATCAGTCACAGATACCATCGAGGAAGGTCAACGTCCCATTGTTGCTTCTCGACCTGGAGAGAATCGTACGGTTTGCTTGTTGTTTGCAAGGCAGCTGTAAATTGACGCCCACCTGTAGCTTTCGTTCACATGGTCGGCGCGTGTTGGTCATAGTGGTCCGCTTCGCCCTCCGAAGCCAGAGTTTGGCCAAGCCGACTGCAGCTCTGCAGTCCTACGGCCCTACGAAGCCGAGTTCAGCTCAGACGGTCAGGCTCCGCTTTGTTTGCAATCGAGCTGAGAGGCAATTTGGGATCGGAAGCTGTCTAAAACGGACAAGCCACCACCGCACGCAACAGCGAGTGGTTTGCACACGGCCAGACAACGAGGACCCTCCTAAGCAGAGACAGGCTTGCACGAGGTGAAACATGCCCGGTCGCCATAAGAGGCAGCCGTATTTGGAAAGGCAGTATTCGACACGTTCGCAATTTGACGTGGGATTCGCACGCTTTTTTTGTTCGGTTTCAGGCGTTCCATGAGGCGCTAGCGTTTGTATTCATGATTAGAAGTTGATCAACAAACAATTCAAACATTGGCGCTCGAAACACTACAATCCAAACTCCGCGAAACGCCCTCCGAGACCGCTTCTGGACATCCTGTTCGACGTCGAAAGCGGCGAGATGGCAGCAGGCAGCATAGACGTTGAAATGCTGAAGCCGCTTCCGTCCCTCCAGTTGCCTGTGTTGCTGCCGGTTGCGTCCGTTCGTTCTTTGACCTAGACTCTTGAAAGAAGGTTGCTCGCTTTCCTCGATGCTTGCGATCGTCTTGGCCTGCCCCAAAGCAATGCGATCTCAGACAAGTGGAAAGTTATGCTAGTGGCACCGTTGGCAGCTATGAAAGAGGGACGGTCTGGGAAGGGTTGTCAAGGCTTTCGAGCTCCCACAGCGTTGGAAGAGAATGTCTCGCAGCATCAGCATATTCAGCCCCGCCATCGTCCGCTTAACGTTAGGCCTCGCAGTAACGATCAAGCTTTGCCATTCCCATATCCCCCACGCGCTAGCGCTTCCGGCTGCGGCTGCGACCCTGGCTGATCTGTGGCTCTTCGTGTCTCGAGACTGCAGCATGAGCGTGGCTGCAAGCCATGACCATTTTGTCTCAGCGGTGTGTCGCACTCGAGCCGCCATCACTGATGCAGTGGATGGCAGCGCGCCTGCGATGACCCACCTCGATCGCACGCAGCTTCAAGACGGCCTTCGAGCCCAAGACCCTCGACAGCAGTTACAGGTCAAACCACTGTCGGAAAGCTACAGAGGTCGGAGCCCATCGGGTTGAATGAGACTGCTACTCGAAGTTGTCCCAGGCCGGGGTGTGCGTGCAGGATGCTGAATGGCGACCATGTGCTGAAGCCGGTGCCCACGCTTTTTCTTCTCGCTCACGTTCGTCAGTTCAACTGGCATGCTACACATAACGTTCTTGCCAGGCTTATTCCGCGTCTTCTAGCGCTTGAGCTCGAGCAACTGACATTACCTCCTTTCGAGCCTGACAAAGGCAAAGATGATCTGAGGACGAACCAAGCCTGCGTCTTTGCCGCACTCTTCCCGTGGAATCAAGGGACAGAACGAGTACCGGAAAAACAGGTACAGACTGCAGCCTTGCATGAAAGAGGTACATCTTCAGCCCTCTCTGACGTCCTCTTCATGCAGAAGAGAGATGCGCACCCGTCACGCTATCTCCAGCCTTGTCTTCCACGATGCGACGACTGTTGGTACCATTGAACGGCGGCTTCCGATCCAACCTGCATCCGTTTCATCCATGATCGCGAGGCGGAGCTCAGAAACCAAGACAGTCTTCCCTTGTCTTACCACCATCCATCTCGCTTGTCGCATTCTCCCACGCTATCTATCCCCAAACTTCTTCTCTTTCAGCTGTCGTCCCAACGTGACTTTGCTGCGTTCAGCCACGCTACTCTCTGTTCAGTATAAGGTCGGCCATCTTTGTCGATCCGATCGATAAGAAGAACCTCCCGAGAACCTCCTACGCTCGTCATCCGTCAAATCCGAGTCCGAGTCCAGATAGCAGCGAGTGGACGTCGAACGACATCCTCGGCCGTCTCCGAGGAACCAGACACTCACCCGCACGAATCGATCTGTGCATCAAGCAGCGATAAATTGGTACTCGGTTTGTCAGAAGAAGAAAGATTCGACATGATCCTGGCGGTGAAAAGAGCGCTTCCTCAAAACACCATGCAGAGGCGACCCTGCAGCTTCTTCGAGTTGTAGTGCTCGGCCATGTCGTTGGCCTCTTCGACGCTGTACGTCTTCTCGATGAATGTAGTGCAACCGTTGTCGGCATGCAGGTTGATCATGTCCTGACACTGTTCGGGCGTGCAGATGAGACGCCCTCGGATGGTCTGCTCCTTGAAGTTCATGGCGAACGAGTCGAGCTCGAACGGCCCGTCGGCTGGCAGACCGACATCGACAAGCTGGCCGCCTTTGCGAAGGAACTGCTGGCTGAACTTGATGAGACCTCGGTCCTCGCAGTTGATCACCACACGGTCGACGCCGGGGTTGGTGTCGTAGAAGCTCGTCAACAGCTCGTCGATGACCTTCTTTTGCGCCTCCTCCGAGTCGATGAGGAAGCTCTTGTCGGGCTTGAGGTGATCGGGTGACTTGTTGGCGAGGTCGAGACCCTCTTTGCGGTTGTCGATGGCGACGACCTTGCAGCCCATCGCCTTGGCGTACTGGACGCCGAGGTGTCCCAAGCCGCCGATGCCCACCATGGCGAGCCACTGTCCCCTTTCAGGTTGGACGGCAAGCAAGGCTCCATAGACGGTGGCGCCAGCGCAAAAGAGAGGGGCGGCCTGATCCGATGGAATGCTGTCGGGGACCTTGGACACGACGCGGGCGTCGGCCTTCATGTACTGCGAGAAGCCGCCGTTGAGGGTGAGACCGAGCATGCCGGGCAGCTTGTCGCAAAGCTGCTTGCCCTGCTTGCACGAGTCGCACTTGCCGCAGAAGCCATACGTGTTGATCGAGCCGACGCGGTCGCCCACCTTGATGCCGGACTTGCCTGCGTCGGAGCCGGCTTTGACGACGGTGCCCACGGGCTCGTGCGAGCCGACAAGACCGGGCTTGGCACCTTGCGACTCGTATACACCTTGCATGACCTGCAGGTCGGTGTGACAGTAGCCAGCGGCGGCGATCTTGACGAGGATGTCGTTGGGCCCGAGATCGGTGGGCACGTCAATGTCCTTGACTTCGTATCCCTTTTTGAAGTCCTTGATGGTGGCCGCACGCATCTTGGGTGGGATAGATTCGCTCGACATGGTTGCAGATGGTGGTGATCCTTGAATGAGAAGAAGTTGTGAGCAAGTATGGACGCAAGCTTAGTTTGGAAGAGCTGAGTTAGCGTCGAGGATCAACGGCGGTCGGTGAGAGGGTCTTATATGAGAAGATGCTGAGCTCTCTGAAGCAGACCATCTTCTAGCCGACGCCTTCGATAGAAGGCACGGGCCGAAGAAGATGCTCAGTCACTCTTGGCTCGGAAAGGGTACTGCTCTGAGCAGACCTGCCGCAAGTTTCGAAGAGACGACACACACACACACGACATCCAGCTGAAGCAGCATCGCATGACACAGACCTGCGTCGCCGGTTGCTTAGTCGTAGCGGCGCACAGCAGCACAGCAGAGACGGAATTCGTTAACGAGCGGTCGATGACACGACTGTTGATCTGCATTGATGTGGTTGACAGCAGGGCTGACTCATTTGCAGCATTGCTCACAGATCAACCAACACTTTTGCCAGACGAAGCGGTGATTCAGCAAACAACGTCACCCGAAAATCGCCCCTTCATGACGCTCGCTTCATCATCCACGTCGAATAGCGCGCCAAGGATGAAGAGTCGCGCCGTTTCGCTGTCGCACGACTTGGAGCTGCCGGAGGGTGACTGTGTGTTAGAGCAGCTTGACGTGACCAAAAGGGTGTCGCATCGGGCGAATCTGTTGCAGGAAAGCGCGGCGCTGACCCACGATGACGAGGCTGCAGTGGAGGTGGAGTCGAGTCGAGTCGAGATTTCTCCGTGGAGTCTTTTGCTGGATTTCTGTTTGCTCTGCTGCACGATGCCGTGCGGAGAAGGCAAAGGACGCTCGGCAAAATGATGACAGTCGAGGAGGGTCTGCTCGTTCTGGTGTGCTGCTGAGCTGCTGCTGCGCTGTTGGCGCGGTGTCGAACGACATCAAGCACGAGCCGTCCACGGGAATGCTTGTTGTTGCGCTTTTCATTGCTCCCTCCACTGTTCGTCCGCGACAAGGGCGCGCTAGCCACGTTCTGGTTGTGCTGCAGCGTATCAGCCCAGTGGATTTGGACTGTCTCCTCGTATCTCCGAAGTCACACTAGAGGCAGCGGCCTCTCTCGAGTGTTGTCGACCTGTGTGATTATCGTGTGCCCTTTCGCTGTCGTGTGGCAGTCGACTTTCTCTGCTGCACTTCTGATCGAGACGGCGACAGTCAGATAGCTACTCCGGAATACAAATGGTTAGCTCCCTCTCACCTAGCATCCTCGCCTCCTGATCATCACCTTTCTTCCTTCTCCCGCGTCCGGCTCACCACCCTCCACCACGCCGTACACACAACAATGTCGTCGCTTCCGAAGACCTACAAGGCGGCTGTCTTTGAACAGAAAGGTCAGCCCCTCACCATCAAGGACGTCGAGCTCAAGCACCCGGAAGACGGCCAGATCCTCGTCAAGGTCGAGGCCTGCGGTGTCTGCCACTCGGATGCGGTCGTGCAGGCGGGCATGTTCGGTCCTCTTCCACGCATTCCGGGCCACGAGATCGTCGGCAAGGTCGTCGAGGTCGGCCCTCACGTCACCAAGTGGAAGAACGGCGACCGCGTCGGCGGCGCTTGGCACGGCGGCCACGACGGCACCTGCCGCCAGTGCAACCAGGGTCTCTTCCAGATGTGCGACAATGGCCAGATCAACGGCGTCACCCGCGACGGTGGATACGCCGAGTACTGCATCCTCCAGGCCGAAGCGGCCGTACGCCTCCCCGCTGACGGCGATGCTGTCCAGCTGGCCCCTCTCATGTGCGCCGGTGTTACGGTCCACAACGGCATCCGCAAGATGAACATCCCTCCTGGCGAAATCGTCGCCATCCAGGGTCTCGGTGGTCTCGGTCACCTTGCGGTTCAGTACGCCAGCAAGATGGGCTACCGCACCGTCGCCCTCTCTCGCGGTACCGACAAGAAGGACTTTGCCACCAAGCTCGGCGCAACCGACTACATCGACACCAGCGCTCAAGATGCCGCTGAAGCGCTTCAAAAGATGGGTGGCGCTGCTCTCATCGTGGCCACTGCGCCCAACCCGGAGCACATCTCACCCCTCGTCGGCGGCTGCAAGGCGCTCGGCAAGCTGCTCATCCTCGCACCCGTCGGAGACGTCCCCGTCAACTCGATTGCCATGATCACCAAGGGTATCTCGGTGCACGGATGGCCCTCGGGCCACGCACTTGATTCGGAGGATGCCGTCGCCTTCAGCGAACGCTTCGACGTCAACTGCATGTGCGAGACCTTCCCTCTGGCCAAGGCCAACGAGGCCTTCGAGCACATGATGTCCAACAAGGCTCGCTTCCGTGCTGTTCTCACCATGTAGGGTCACTGTGTCACAGCCATTGCTTCCGCTCGAATGATCGTCAATCTTACATGTGAAGCCAATCGCTCGATCAAGCGTGGATCTGCCCGTATGAAGCCAAGACGCGACATGTCGACGGACTCTGAGACAGCGAAGTGGCATTTTTGGTACGAGCGCTAGGATGCCGGAGACGTTGCTGACTGCGTCTGCAGCTACGACTTGAACCCCCTCGCAAGATTGCTCGTGCCTACACAGAGGCTGAAAAGGTATTGAGCCAGAGTGCTGCGCTGTGACGAGCGTGACATCCCATGCAAGCAGCTCGAATTCAAGCTCTGCTCTGCCAAATTTCTGCGGGGCCCCTCCTCGGGCATGTTTTCCCGCTTCCTCGCTTGTCTCCAGTGAGTCCCGTGGGACTCTTCTGGTCGTATTCTTGGCCTTCGGCAGTCCGGCCTGTGCTGTGTTCCGAGTGCCGTTGTGTTGGGTCGGGCATCAACTTTGCTTGTAGCTTCACCCAAGGATGACTGACTGCTAGCTCGCTTTCATCTTCACTCAGCTTGGATCTTGGCAGCCTGCGATCGAGAGAGGCGTAGTCACATACCCTTACCATCCCTCCTTTGGTTTGTCTCCGAAATGCAGAAGATTGGCCGACACACCCTGTACGACGCCGCAACGGGCATCTACACCTCAGACGTTGCGTACAGCCCGGCATCATCTACGTGCATCTTCGAGTATCTTCTTGGATCTGTCGACTTTGATGACCAGCAAGAAGTGCTGCGAGAGTGCGGCAGCGGTCGAACCATCACGTAAGTGCAGAACTAAACGTCGGTCTCCTTATCCACTGTCAACTGATGTCTCAAGACATGTCCCTTCTCCGATGTGCTAGACTCGGCCGCCTCAAGCTGGACGCTCAGAGGCTCGGTGTAGGCTTGATCAACAAATGCAAGCTCAAGCCTGGTGACACGGTGCTGCTCTACCTCTACTCCTCGATCGACTTTGCCGTGGCTCTTCTTGCCTCTCAGTTCGCTGGTCTTCGAGTAGCGCTTGCTAATCCCGACTACTTGCCGACCGAGCTGAGACACGTCTACCGTCTCACCAAGCCCAAGAAGGTCTTTGTCAGCTACCGGAACGTGCACAGGCTCAGCAAAGCCTCGATCGGCATTCATCATCTGGTCATCACCGACAGCGACGTCGCTGGATTCAACGGAGTCTTGTCGATCAAGGGGCTCATGTCGGACGAAACTGCAGCAAAACAGGCCAAGGCACACATCCCCGCCGACCTGAACGACACGGCGTATCTACCCTTCAGCAGCGGCACCACTGGTCTGCCGAAAGCCGTCGAGATCTCGCACAACAATGTGATCAACATGGTCGAGATCTTCCACCACACGCCGTCGCTGTTCCCCAGGGACAAGGACGGCGCCGAGATGCAGTTCCGCACGTTGAACTTCCTGCCCTTCTTCCACGCCTACGCGCTCATCCTCATGCTGCACTATCCTATTCGCAAGCGCAGACATACCAGCATCATCCGGCCCTTCCAGCCCGAAGCGTACTGTCGGTTGGTCAAGGAGCTTCAAGTCAACTTCCTCGCTCTTGTCCCGCCCGTCCTTACGGCGCTCACCAAGCACGCGCATGCTACGCCGGAAGCGTTTGGCAGCGTACAACAAGCGCTGTGTGGCGCAGCACCGCTCGATTTTGAAACGCAGAGCGCATTCACGCAGAAGACAGGTGTGCCAGTCCAGCAAGCGTTTGGCATGACCGAAACAACCGTCGGTGCGCTCGGCCTGCCCAGCAGCGACACAGCTTCAGGCTCTGTTGGATGTCTCTATGCAGCGACCAAGGCGCGCATCTGCGATGTAGACACAGGCAAGCATCTCGGACCGGGCGAACGCGGAGAACTGCAGATCCACGGCCCGCAAGTGTGCAAAGGCTACTACGGCAACGCTGCAGCCACTCGAGACACGTTTACCTCGGACGGCTACCTTCGCACCGGCGACATTGCGGTCGTCGATCCTACCACGGGCGAGTTCAGCATCGTCGACCGCCTCAAGGAGCTGATCAAGTACAAAGGCTTCCAAGTTGCGCCAGCCGAGCTCGAAGGCGTGCTCGTCTCGCACCCTGCCATCGCAGCAGCTGCCGTCGTTGGGGTGTACGACAAACAGCAGGCGACCGAGCTTCCCCTTGCCTTCCTGGAGCTCAAGCCAGACCATCGATCTTCCACGGACCTGGTCAAGGACATCGACACCTTTGTCAGATCCAAGGTCTCGCATCACAAGTACTTGCGAGGCGGCATTCGCATCCTCGACAAGGTGCCCGTCAGCGCCAGCGGCAAGATCCTGCGCAAGGAGATTCGCAAGCTGCTCAAAGCCGAGCTCGAGGCAAGAGAAACGTCAGCCGTCAAGGCGAATCTGTAAAGGTGTCGATGCCGATCACCTTTCCGCTGCGGACCAAAACAAACTTGTGAATGCGGATATCATTTGAGGGTAAAAGTACAAAGTTTCGTTGAACATGAGGTTGTAACATGAAGGTCGTGACATGACAGAGCAGAGGGGAAAGCAAGAGACTTGGGAGAAGCCTCTAAACAGACGTCTCGGCACGGGCCGCCTCCTTCTGAGCCTTCCAGAGAGCCACCTTCTCCTTCCTCAGCTTGAGACTCTTCTTGACGTTGAAACCTCCATCAAGGGTAGTGCGTACCTCCTCGAGCGAGAGCAGCGAAGTCTCGGGGTAGAGGAAGTAGACGATGGTGAGGAAGACAGTGGTGAGCGCTGCATAGAACCCAAACGCACCCGAGGGGGTGATGGCGTTCATGAGGCTGAGGAAGGTGGACGAGATGACGAGGTTGCCGGACCAATTGACGGCGGTGGAGATGGAAGTGCCGACCATGCGCGTCTCGGTCGAAAAGAACTCGCCCTGCTGCCAGGGGACGTTGCCGAGACCCGTGGCGTACGAGCAGACGTAGAGGACCATGAAGACGAGCATGGCGGAAGTGTAGGATTTGGGGTACGGGTAGCCCTCGACGAGACGCTGGTTGGTGGGCTCGAGCATCTTGGCAAAGATGCCAGCGGTGCAGACGAGGAAGAGGACGACGCAGGGCATGGTGGCAAGCAGGAAGCGACGACGGCCGACTCGGTCGATGTACTTGAGCGGGATAAAGGTGCAGAGGAAGTTGGCACCGCTGACGATGAGGCTGGTGGCGGTATAGTTGTTGAGGCCTGCCTTCTGGAAGATGGTTGAGGAGAAGTACATAAGACTATTGAAGCCTGAGAGTTGCTGCGCCAGAAGATTGCTGCTGGTGAGGAAGACTGCTCGCCTCGTAGGCAGATCGGTCCAGACCTTGGAGATGCGTTGGGTAAGAGGGGTATCTTCGACTTGGATGTGTTTCTTGAGGACGTCGATCTTGGCCTTGATCTGTTCGGGAGTGGCGAGAGGATAGATGCGGGCGAGGGTTCGGGTAGCTTCGTCGTCGCGTCGCTGCTTGATGAGGTAGCGTGGAGACTCGGACATGAAGAAGTGAATGCCAAAGATCTGAACGATAGGAGGGAAGCAGCCGAGAGCGATGATCCAGCGCCAACCGGAAGAGACATGCTCGAAGCCAGCACCAATCGCGTATGCCACCACTTGGCCACCAGTTACCGCAATAGAGTTGAGACAGGTGAGACGACCTCGAGCGCGGGCAGGACTGAGTTCTTGAATGTACACGGGCACGACTTGAGCTGCCATTCCCACCCCAAAGCCGAGTAGCAATCTGCCGGGGATCATGACCCACTTCTTGTGTGCGACAGCTTGGACGATGGCGCCGGCGATGAACATGATGTCGCAGATGACGAGGGTCCACTTTCGGCCGATCTTGTCTGCGACGACGCCGGCGCAGAGTGCGGAAATGATGGCGCCAACGGTGAGAGCCGAGGTGATGATCTCCTTGTCGCCGTCGGTGAGAGGTCGGTTGTCGAGGTCGGTGCCAATCTGGACGAGAGCACTGCTGATGACACCGGTGTCATAACCAAAGAGGATACCGCCGATGGTGGCGAAGAAGGTGAGGCCCCAGAGGTAGGCGCTGTTGCCCTCTCCCTGACCGGCAGCCTCGATGGCGGCTTCGTCGAGGACCTGGTTGAGCTCGGCTGCATCGATGATGCCCTCGGTGGAGACGACGGAGCGGGTAGCGATGTGAAGGTGGTTGAGAGGTTCGTGGTCGGCGGATGCCTTGGGGGAGAGCTTGTTGTCGTCCGAGTTGAGAGAGCGAGGCTTCTCCTCGTCGGGAGTGAGGCTGAGATCGCGGTGCGCCATGTCCTCGAGTCTTGAAGTGGGTTGGATGGAGATGCTGAGTGTTTGTGAGGAATGAGTTCGATGAGCCAAATGGGGTCAGCAGACGATAGACGAAGTGCCTTTAAATGAGGATGAGCCGACGTGGACAGAAAAGGATAGGGGTTGAGATGACAGGGATAATCAGAGGAAGCGACGAGAAGATTCCATGCGTGAGGGAAGGTGGATGGTGGGGATGCGGAGAGAGCAAAAGGTGGGGGTGTTATATGGTTGATGAAAGAAGCGTGGGAAAGCAAGAAGCGCGAAGCGCGAAGCGCGAAGCTCGAAATGAACATGGCCTCCCAACAAACTCGCGTGGGGCGACCTGCAGCATTCGCATTACGACGAGATCTTTCTGCTCGACATGGTCAGCTGGTCTCGCTCTCTCTCTCTCTCTCACACACACCCCACACCATACGCAGGACTGCATCCGAGACGACGGCAGGAACGGACCGGTGAGGCATTCATGCCTGGCTGAGATAGAAAGCGAAGGACGGCCAACACGACGAGCAACTCTCGCTTAGAAATCGAATGGGATGTGCTTTCGTTTGGCCGCTCGCTCGGAGGCAAAGCAAAGCGCAATCAGTCATATTGAACAGAGACTCCTGCGAGCTCCGAGTTTGAGCTTGATGCTGTTCAAAAGCACTTGCGATCATCGTGACCGTTTCCAAAGCGCAAGCGTTTGAAATTGACAGGGCCAAATTGACCGTTCGGAAAGTTTTTCTGTGCTTTTCCAGTGGTAGCATCCGCGCCAAGGAGGATTCTCGGCGAAATGCGTTTTGAAATTCCGCTTGGGGGCTTCGTTCTCCTTTGCAACGAGCCCTTCCGTTTGCCAGTCATCAGAGCGTCGGTGCCTCTTCGCTTGCGACCTTGTCCCGCGTGTGACGAGTGTAATGTAGGCAGAGCAGAGAGGAATCGAGCAGTCTAGGCGAGTTGGGCCACGGTCCGGAGGACAAAGGTTGTTCGGCTGAGAGGACGGATGCAACTCGGTGCTTCTGTCATCGAACTCTGGCCGAAGTCGGACGCTCGACGGCAATCTTGTCAATCAGACTCAGCAAGTGCACCACGTCAGCTGCCTACTGTATCTCTGCCGTTTCTCGCTCTCTGTTCGTGCATTCGCTTGGCTGCAAAGAAGCCTCTGCGGAATAATTTTCAGCTCTCGTTTTTCCTTCTCTCTCTCTTTCAAAGTTCAACTCAAACCATATTCCGCACGAGAGTGAAAGGCCAGGAGCGATCAGTGAAAGGCTCGTCTAATTTCACAACGGGCGGACGAGGGCAAGGCAAACCGACTGCGATGGCTGCCACCAGAGGAGGACCGGTCACTTTTGTTTGACAGGCATCGCACGTTTGACAGCAACCCCACAATCCGGTGGGGGGGGATCGTTACCGACACAGGTGTCAGGGTTTGGTACCACGAGAGTGCGGGGTGCACATCCGCGTCGAAACCCCGCACACATCCTTCCGGGAAGAGGTGTGGGGAAGGGCAGATACTGACTGTATTGGGCCGTTGTGGACGAGGAGGCAGACGAGCAGCATGTTTCGGCCCTTGAGCAGACCACCTCTCACGCCGACCGGGATCATCGCGGCCTCTCAAGCTTGTCGACAAGAAGATTTTCCGCAAAAAGATCAATGTTTGGTCGCAAGATCCCACAGCTTTGCATTTCCACTAAGGCTTAACAAAGTCCTTTTTTTTATGGATCTGATCGCGCCGCATTCCCGAGCTTTTCTCCCGATCGCGGCGACGCCTCTCGCACCTCGCGCATCGCTCAATGCGGGGTCTCGCTTGACAGCAATCTGGCAATCCTGTCTCATGTCGCACTGCAGGAGCGTTGATCATGATGCGATGCAAATCTCTCTTGCTTCGGATGGGAGCGTGGACAGCAACACGCTGCCTCCGTATCAAACTGGGGCAGAAAGGAAGATGGATCGACGTTGCGCAGCAGCAACAAGGATAAGGTGCGCAAATTGGCTTTTGCCTTTGAAACCCAGCCGCACGCTGCTGCACTGCAGAGTCCAGGCCTGGGCCATGCAACGAAACGAGCCTCCTCTCGCTCTGCCAATCTTTTGAAACAAGAGTCGGCATCATGTTGCTTGCGACGTTGCTGCTGGCCTCGCAAAGCAGGTCGCAATCAAGAAGCAGGCTGTGCGTCTCGGAATGCATTGCGGGATCCTCTCAAGCTGCAGGGTTTGCACGAAGAGGATGTGTGTGTGTGTGGCCCTTCCGATGGTTGTCAGCTGGACACGCGCGAATCACGCTGACCCTTTTTTTCCCGCTGATTTCACTCAAGTCTGGGCTGAGCAGCGGCTTTTCGTTGAGACAGAACGCTGCATTTTTTCCCCCCAATCCCGCGAGTCGCCTGTTGCAATCGCTCGCTTGGCTGCACTGCGCCGGCGATTCAGCTGAAATCGGCCTGCTTCCGAGCGGACCATGACCCGATTGCGCTTCATCTCATCCCATTCTCATCCGACCTTGTCATTGTCACGATTGTCACCATCCTCACCTTTCATCACTTTTTTTCCCGAACAGAATCTTTCTCACGCTCGCATTTGCATCGACTCTTTGCTCCTCTGCGCTCAAGACGGACACTCCGACCACGGTGCTCCTTTTTCCTTTTACACGGCGAATATGCAGTCCATTTAGACGACAGCTTCATCGACCACCTCCTAGACGCTTTCCACTTTTGGGCAGGCAGCACGACGCCACTCACTCCCACCACTGCCGATCTTGACTGCGCAGTAAACCGTTTGGCTCGCTGAGCCAGCTACGCCGCCACACTGTCTTTGCCTCGTTCGATCCCCTCTTCTTCGCACTCGCCGCTTCTCGAAGCTACCCCACGCGCTCAGCGCAGCCTCTCTCCCTCCGGCCTCGCCGCTTCGCCCACCAATCGCAGACCATCCTACGGCAATCAGCTCTCGGTGCCGGGCTCCGCGCCCGGCGTCGGCGCCGACTCTCCCTTCGATCAGTCATCGCTGGCTAGCTCGCCCGGTGGCAGCTCACGCCATCGTCGCGGCTCGCGCTCGTCCATCCTCGCATCGGCTTCCGAAGCTGCTGCGGGCACCGCCTCCGACAGAGAGTCGATTCGCTCAGCGAGCAGCAGCTCCCGCATCGGCCCGTCCACACCAAAGCAGAAAGCGTGCAGGCCCTCGCGCGCTGAGGATGTCGAGCGAAATGCTTCGCCCGTCTCGTTCTACTCTTCATTCGAAGCACCATTGACCTCGCCCCGCCAGTCGCGCCAGGGAAGCATGCAAGCAGAGTCGGCCCGCATCCCCAACCTTCCGCGCTCGTCTTCACCCACTCACCTTCCAGCACCCCACTCGTCGTCCAATGGCTCTTACCGTGCGCCACCATCATCCAAGAACAAGTCTGCATCCAGAGACCACGTCCCCCCAAACGACGCCACACCTACCAAGCGATCGGTCTCGGCTCAGCAGCAAGCCAGCACGAACGCGTCCACCTCGTCGTCGTCCCATTCCATGAGGTCCCTCTCAGCCCATTCATGGCAGCAGCCCAACTCTCCCACCCGAGACCCGCCTTCATCTCGCGGAACGGATACAAAGGCTTCGCCTTCACGCTCAGCTTCCAGCAGCGGAGCTGGTGACTCGCTCGACTCTAGGCAAAGATCGATCTCCGCCTCGAGGTCTACCAACCTCTTGAAGCGGCCCGATGACACAACCACCACTCGACCACGCTCAAAGAGCAGCACCAGCTCCAGCTCCACCAAGCCTCACAGATCGCAGCCCTCGAGTGCAGCGCAACAAGTGGATACGCCGGCACTATCCAGTCATTCCGCCAAGGCGCTCGCACCAGCGCCCTCCAAACTCAGTCTTCGTTCCCGCATCTTTGGCGGCCTCAAACCCACCAACTTGGCATCGCCAACAGCGTCCTCTTTCGGCTCAGGCACCGAGACGCCATCGCCCAGATCTCCTTACTTTTCGCCCTCCATCCACTCGGAAGGCTCGCATAGCGATCACAATCCTCGAGAGTACGGCGACAGCCATTTTCTCGACCCAAACAAACCTTCCTCGCACTACGCCGAGTCTTCTCATTCACATGGTCGCGCCGACGACGACGACACGGGCGTTCTGAATGCCACCGCTGCCACCGCTCGCAAGTCCAGCGCTGCTTCCAGCTTCCTCCGCAAGACGATGCGCTTCAAGGACAAGCCCGCCTTCCTCAAGTCTCGTCCCTCCGTGTCATCCATGAATTCGGATTCGGCCGCATCCACTTCCACCTCGGTGCCTCCTTCGCCACTCGATCCTCCTGCCAACTCTGATGCCGAGGATGCAGCGAGAAACAACTCCATCTACAAGCAAGTGAGCGGTCGCAGAGGCCTTCAATATCGCCAAGCAGCTCCGGACCAGTTGACCAGTGCAGACGGCCCCTCTTCACAGCCTCGCTCGCTTTCGACAGCAACCCAAGGCGAACACGTGCAAAACGCCATCAGCCTCTTGCCTGCGGTCACAGAACGCGACCTGGAGGGTTCGCCCAATCTACAACGCTCGCGCTCGTACAGAGCTACTTCCAGAGCCGATCGCCAAGACTCCAGCTCACCGACAATCAAGTCGCGCTCGAACGAGCTGGGTGCAACGTCGCAGCAGATGGCAGCCTCGCCTGTGGAAGCAGGCGCCCGATCTCGCATCCCGAGGAGCAGCAGCCTACATGGCTACGTCGGTCGCAACAGTCCATCCACGGGGACTCCCTCTCAGACCATCTCGGAACAAGCCGCAGACGTAACCTCGTCTCCACGTCGAAGGCCTCGCTCGGGATCCGACCACTCATTTGCGCCCCACATCCAACCGCGTACCACCAGCTCGCCTATTCAAACCTCGGCTCGTCGACCCACTACAGCGCAAGCCAGTCCATCACCCTCTCTTGGCGCTTCGTCCACCAGTCGTCCCACACAGCGAGCAAGCCGTCCCAAAACGGCCGAAGGCGGTCATGCGTATTCGGGCTCCCTTTCCAGTCTGCGTGACATTCTCATGGTAGCCAATGCCATCTCGGAGGAAAGCGCAGTCTACCATACTCCTGAAAAGGCGCAGATGGCTCGCTTTGAATCAAACGGTAGCCTCTCGTCTGCTGCAAACACGGCAGCTTCCCCAGGCGACCACAAGCGACCGGGCCTTCCGCCCAAGAATCCTCTGCGCAAGCAGCGACCGTCTGGAGCCAGCGTCACCAGCACTCCCTCGGTCTCTGGCAATTCTCCGGCTTCGGTCCATACAACCGGCGTCTTTGCAGGCCCTTCGATGGCCAGAGCGGCCGATGATCGTCTGCTCCGCCCCACACCCAAGGAGGCTGCACCCGTGCCTCCAACTTCAGCATCAGGGTCCACGCCGTCTCTCACCGACTTCCGGACTCCCACACCGGGTTCGGCCCAGCTTTCGCCTGTGCAACGGCAGACAAGCGGCGACTACTTCCAGGCCCGAGAATCTGTCGCGTCACACGATGCTTCACTTGCACACGTCCCAGCCCGCTCGCCTGGCTTGGCACATGGCACCCGCAGCACTTCTTCTTCTCCAGCACAAGCGTCGTTTGCTTCGACGACACAGCAGCTTTCGCGAGCACCCTCCACCGACTCCACCGTGGGATGGGTGCCGAGGAGGCATGAGCGCTCCGCAAGCGACGCCACCAGCTCGTTTACGGACCTGAGGAATCCTCTTGGCATGGGCGCCTCCACGCCTTCCCTCCATTCAGAAACGTCTTCGGGGACCAAGAAGAAGAAGGAGGGGTCCGGCAGCAAGATCTTCTCGTTTGCGCGCGACATTACTCATCGAGAAGGCAGCAATGATGCAAACGCCACGCTCACCAACTCCGGCACCTTCCGGCTCGGAAGGAGCAGCAAGTCAAAGAAGGCGGATGCTTCGTCACGGCCTGTCATTCGAAGACTGTACGATGGACCGTTGGAAAGCGAAGCGGCTGTTATCGCTGCGAGTCATGCTGCTGCAAATGGCTTGCATTCGCCTTTGCAATACACTAGTGGCGTCAGTCCTGGAAGCTCGGTCGTCGACCTCCAAGCTGCCTCAGGCACGGGGCCTCGCACCCCTGGCAGTATCAGCACCCCAGGCTCGAGCGGCCATCGCCCAAGTCCAAGCAATCTGGTCCGCTCCGAATCGTCATCAGGCAGCACCGCTCGAGACCTCCTGTCGCCCGCTTCCGGCAATCTTCTGACACCGCAACTTGGCAACAACGGCAGCGCATCCTTCCTACCACGCAGCCCCAGCTTTGCCGTGCCGTCGTGGTCCGTCCCACAAGATGACCTGTCGCAGGAGCAGAAACGGCTTGTCAAGCGTTGGTTCGTCCTGCGCGAACTTCTGGAAACCGAAAAAGCCTACGCCTCTGATCTCGCCGTGGCTCGAGACATCTACCTGGCAAGAGCCAAGATGAGAGCCGGCATCACGTCACCTCTGTCGCCTTTGAGCGTCCGTTCTGCCAGCATCTTTTCGCAGCTTGCTTCGCCCGAGCCATCCACGCACAGCCGATCGTCGCAGCCACACTTGCAGCAGCGTGGTAGCGCGTCCGTCGCCAGTCCGGGACCAAGCGTTCATCCTGGTAGAACCTCTTTGCCTCAGAGAGCGCTCTTCCGCAATGCTTCGGCCGACGGCACAGCCAATGCGACCCTCGCCAGTCCCAGCTCGGTCAATCAGACAGCATCGTCGGCCTCGCTCACGTCAAGCAATCCGAGCAACCGCTCTTCCACGTTCACTGTGTCTTCGCAGAGCTCGCAAACCTCCGACACAAGCCAGTTCGCGCTCTCGGGCCATCCCACATTGGCAACAGGTCTGCCATCTCAATTCTCGATCGACGGAAAGGCGATGTCGCCTACCTCGGCACACACTCCGATCTCAGGCACACCTGCCATGTTGCCGAATGCTGGCGCGTCGCCATTCTCGTCCATGCCCGCGACGCCGTCCATCGCTACGCCGTCAGGCATCCTCTCGCCCGGCTTTGCTGGCTCGGGCGAGGCCCTCTCGCCTGGATCACCCGACGCTCCGTTCAGCGCAAGCGACGTACGCATCATCTTTGCGCAGCTCGAAACGTGTGCTGCGTTTGCAGACGAGATGGTGGTCCTCCTCGAGGGTGCAGTGGGCAAGATTTGCGCGGGAACTGCCGAGGAAGCCGGTCAGCTGCTGGCTCAGGGCAAGGTCACCGAGGAGGCGGAAACGGATCGAGTTGGACAGGCTTTCCTCAAGCTCATGCCACGCATCGAGCAGGTCTACTCGGCGTATTGCTCGCGGCACGAGGCGTCCATGGCCAGGCTGCAGGAGCTGCTGACGACGCAGCCGAAGGTCGCCGCCTTTCTCAGCGAATGTACGCAGGCGGCACGGACGTACACGAATGCGTGGGATCTGTCGTCTCTGCTGATCAAGCCGGTGCAGCGCGTGCTCAAGTACCCTTTGCTCTTGTCGCAGATCCTGGCATCCACGAGTAGCAAGCATCCAGACATGGAAAGTCTGTCGGCAGCCTCGGTCGAGATCCAGAAGGTGGCAGACAACATCAACGAGGTCAAGAAACGCAAGGATCTCGTCGAGCAGATCGTGAGCGGCAAATCCACCAAACGCAGCACCAGTCAACGCATGCAGCACGGTGCCACCAAGAAGCTCCTGCGACGTCAGGAAAAGGTCAAGAAGCTGGTCGTTGGCCGAGCAGAGGATGTGCTCGTCGACGACACCCAGTACAAGGCGTTGGTGGTCCAGTTCCGACAGCTGGAAAAGGCAACGGGCTCGTTTGCAAGGCGATGCACGGGCTGGTCGTCGAGCGTCAAGGATGCGCACGTAGCGCAGCTCCGCCTCCTCGAGCGATGGTGCCATGCGTATGCCGTCGACGAGATCATGGCCGGTACCGAAGCCGAGAACCGCCTGCGTGCCTATGCTCAGCTCGTCGAAGACACTATGCTCGGCGAATACTGGGCGCAGCTGGACGTCGAGATCCGCACGAGCCTCACTCCGGCGGTGCATCGCATCACAGCGCTGTTTGCTCTGCCGCAGTCCGTCATTGCAAAACGCGACGACCGCGAACCAGACTATACACGCTACCGGGCCGAGATCACCCGCGGCGGCTCGAAATCTGTAGACAAGAGGCTCACCGAGAGCGCGACGGCGTTCATCGCACTGCACATGCAGCTGATGAACGAGTTGCCGCAGTTCAACTACGGCGTGCAGACGTTGCTGGATCTGTGCATCGAATCGCTCTCGCGCACGCAAGCTTCGTACCATCTGCGCGTTCATCGCGCCTTGATTGGCTTCTGGCAGAACTTTGGGCCGGAGGGCAACACGGACATCGCGCACAACGCCGAGACGGACGAAAAGTCGATGCGCTACGTCAACCCGGTCAAGCTGTTCTGGCCTCTGCACAGCAACATTGCCGGGTTCGCCGAGTCGCTGGGCATCGTCGGCGGTGTTGCGCTTGACGAGCGCCGTCCCTCTCACTCGGCGTCGGTGGGTGTGCCGTCTCGCTCGGCGTCCGTGAGTGTCGACAGCGACCTGCTGGCGGTGGGCAACTTGAGCCCCTCGAGCACCACCCACTTTTCGCCGCTGCAGTCGGCGGGAGCGCTGCCCGATGCCGAGTTCGCATCCAGCGTGCCGGATGCTTCGAGCATGAGCCAGAAGATCGAGTCGATCACCGCCGCCGGGTCGGAAGAGATGCTGGACACCATCGGTACACGACCGAGTCCGAGTCCGTACGCTACACCTCCTCTGGGGTCGTATCGTGGCGCGTCGGCTTCGCCACAGCTGCGTCAGCCTGCGTTGCTGGGATCGCCTGCTCCGATTGGGACCGGTCTACTCGTGAGCGGCACTCAGCAGGGCCAACAGCCAGCCCTGCGCACGACCAAGTCAGGCGGTGGATTCATCGGCCTCCTGCGCTCAGTGGGCAGCAGCTCCGCCGTGGGCTCGCGCAAAAACTCGCAGTCGATAGACACATCGCACGAAAGCTTCGTGGACAGCCACGGCTCCGACCCGCCCACACCCATCAGCAAGGACACGCCGATCGCAGGCGACTCGCCCGCTGTCGGCGAGCCCGTAGCCCCGCCGACGCTGCCGGCACTCACGTTCAACTCGGGCTTCTTCGGCCAGTCGGATGCGGTGTTTGACTCGGCATCTGCGCACGGGCTTGGCGTGGACACGGGCGACGAGCAGCCTGCGGCAGAGCGTGGAGCCGGGCGGGCAGGAAAGGTGATGGGCACGATGGCAGCGGTCGCGAACAGCCCGTCGAGGGATGCGGCGACGAAGAACGGACACCCGTTCGTCGAGTATGCGGTGGGCGACCTGTTCCGCGTGTCCGACCACGACGGCGTGCATCTGTTCGGGCATTCGGAACACGGCGTGAGCGGCTGGGTGGAGCGCGAGAACTTTGTGCCCCTGTCGTGATGTTTTGTGCAACACTGTCTCATGACGAATGCGAACAATCCACACACAAACACAGACTCGCATCGTCGAGCCGTGAACGCTTTCGACGCTTGTGTGCTGATGTTGCTGTCCGGTTGAGTTTCGACGACCGAATGCGCGACTGTCCATGTGATGTGTTCCTCGAGCGGCACCGCCTACGCAGACTCCAGCGCACCCTTGACGAGCTCAAACGTAGTAAACGTCGCCGCGGCCGCGGGGACCGCCCTCAACAACGTGGGGCTCAGCCCAACCCAGAACGCGCGCGCGCCCTCTCTTGTATACACGCGTCTTGCCTCGTCCGAGATGTACCTGAACAGGAGCGGGCCGCCGAAGCCCTTGGGCAGGGGGGAGTCGCTGAGCTGGATGCGGCTCTTGAGTACGTCGAGTGGGTAGCAGGCGAGCCAGTTGAGCACGCCGCCGCACGAGCCGCTGAGCATGAGGGCCCAGACGGGGAGGGTGGTGGCGTTGTGCGTGGAGCGGGTGGGGAGGTGGGTGCGGAGGGTGGATTTGGCGAGTTCGAAGCCGGTGTAGAAGGCGGCGTAGGCGGGGGTTTCGCGGAGGACGGTGAGCCAGAAGCCGCGCATGATGCCTTTGCGCACGCCGTGCTGCGCAAACACCTCCCGAGCGACTGCGGACAGCTTTTTGGCCCCGCTGGATGTGATCTGGGCCTGCATGCGGATCTTGAACAGCTCGACGGGGCTCGAGAAGACCGAGTTGACGCCGCCGGCCACTGCGCCGGCTGCGGCGATCTGCGCCGTCGACAGCGCCTGCGTTTCGGGCGAGATGGCGCGCTTGGCCAGCTGGAACGCAGTGAACAGCAGCGCGTTCTGCGCCGCAATGCCAAGCAAGGGTGATGCCATGCCCTTGTACAGCGCCAGCACGCCTTCGGAGCTCACGGTGCGCGTCAGCACCTCCATCGGCCCCCGGTACGTTCCTGGGGAGGCGATCTGCGTGCGCACCTTGACCGTGTCCAGCGGCTGCCCGACCATCACTTGTGCTGCGCCCGCGAGCGAGCCCGCTACGAGGTCCACCGTCGGCAGCGCAAATGGCGGCCATGGCTCGGATGTGCGTTGCGAGGATGGCATGGTGGTGTGTGCGCCCGTTGTGATGGTGGCGAGGATGGAGTGGAGTCGGTTATCTAAAGCGCCTTTCATGCCCCAAGGGTCGGCAGCTGCAAGAACGAAAAAAGAAGCACGTCATTTCACTGTTTGCGGTGCGAAAATTCCCAACCAACACCATCCAACCCCGCACCAACCAGACACCGCTGCGTTGCGTCTACGCTGTGCTGTTCGTGGTAGCGTGCGTAGACGAAACGTCGAACCTTGTCGAGCGAGGCTTGTTGGATCTCGTAACGTGTCTGAGACCAGACGAGGGGTTGCGAGGCGTGCGGCGGTGGTGATGGGTGGCGGACATAAGAACGAAGGAACTGCTCTGACGCTCCTCGCCTCAAGAGTCATGCACAGTCACTCGCACTCAAACCACAAACAATGCTGGCCTCGACGCAATCAAACCAACTATGCAATAGCGAAACAAGAGTGCAAGAGCCGTAGTGTACATGTGCATTGCTCGCCAGCCGAAGAACAGAAAAGAACGAGAATCCATGCCATTCCAGCATGCAAGATGCAGATACAGGCGGGGTATGTGGTGTAGACAAATCCGAGCAGTTCCAGAGTGAATGCAAAATGAGGGCAGCGGCATCAATGCGCCCAGAAAGCCGACTCGTCGTCGTTGTCGTCGACCAGATCCGCGGCGTGCACCTCGGCGGGGCGATGGAGAGCAGCGTCCGAGATGTCCACGGAAACAAGGCCGTGCATGTTGGCGTGCACAGGACTGATTTGAGGCGAGGCAAATGGGTTGTCGTTCCCGGACTGACCCCGTCCCTGAAGAGCTGCTGCTCTCAGCGGCGACCTGCCGTCGCTCGGATGAATCGTGTCATACTGCGGAGGCAGCTCCATCAGACGTCCCTGACCTAGACTAATAAGCTCGTCGCCATCGTCATTGTCGTCCAGCAGGAGCCCGGCATCGGCGTGGCGCACGATCTGCGTGGATGCATTGCTTCCGTCGAAAATCTCGGCCCAGCCGTGTGTCCTCGACGTCGGAGAAACACCGGAGCCAGAAGTCTGTGACCAAGCGGCGCTACTAAAGGGGAGAGGCCGCTCGACACCGCTGGTAGGCGAAGTGGTGGTGTTCGTGTTGTTGTAAGCCAGCAGATCCTGATAAGCCGCTTGCGAAGCCGCGTCGGGGCGAAAAGTCGGACCAGGCCCAACACGCGTCGATTTGGTCGAGGTACCATCCGAGCTTGTCGCGCGCGAAGCCACAGGTGGGCTGCCCGTGCGATGCTGCAGGCGCGCGTCGTAGTAGGCTGCACTGCCCAACGACTGCGGATCGTCCGAGTAGAATCCAAATGCACGAGGCACCGAGTCGGTGGGCGACCACGCCTCTCGAGAGTTCGGACCTCCAGAGGCGGCGGCAGCAGCGACAGCAGCCGTGTCCATCATGGCGTAATCGTCGGCAGACGCATTCAAATGGCGGCCGCCATTCTGAGTACCAGTGGCGGCCAGCTGCAAATGATCAAAGGCGCTCGAAGTCCAGCTTCGCAGCGACGCACGAGCCGAAGGAGCGCGGGCCAGCGGTCGCGAAGAGAGCGAGACCGGATCGACGCTGCCGGAGTCCGCGGTGGCCCTCATTCCACGTGCGCTGGCGTCCGTCGAGTCGTGTCCGGTCATGGTGCGGCCAAAGAAGCCCGGCGCGATGGGCATGTTGGGATCAGCGCTGAACGGCACGGATGGATCATCCTTGGGCAAGTCCCAGGCGCGGATGTTCTGGTTGCGCTTCTGGCGTCTCTTGAAGCAGAACCAGCCGGCAGCGCCACCCGCAAAGCCAATGGTGACAAAGACGACGATGAGGAGGAGGAGGAATGCGAGGGAAGAGAGTCCTCCTTTGCTGTTCTGGATTCTTCGACCGTTCCTGATGGTCTCGATGACGGTGACGGTGGCGACGTTGGCGCCGTTGGTGGTGAGGGAGGCAAGCGTGGTGGTGGCGTCCGGGAAGATGTCGGTGGGGCTTGCGGTGGTGGTAGGAGCGAAGAGCTTGTGCGGATAGTTGGCTTGCTTGATGCAGTCGTTGCTGATGTACTCGTTGAGCGCGACGATGTTGAGCTTGGAGACACCAGCATTGCCATTGGTGGCGCGGCTATCGCCGAGGGTGAGGAGGAAGCGCGTGCCTCCGGCCATGGCCACGGGCCAGCTCATGTTGTTGGATGACAACGAGGGCGCGGTGACGTAGATGGGCGGAGCGGCCTCGGGCAAGAAGATGGCGGAGACGGGTGGAGCGTAGCTGCCGTTCCAAAAGATGTCGTAGTCTTGGCACATGGAGGCGGGATGCTGGGTGTAAAAGATGAAGGAGCTCGAATACTGGAAGGGGGCGCAGGTGGCGCCGTTGGACGGGCTGAGCGCTTGGACAAAGCTGGAGGAATTGGCCATGAGACCGGTCGAGTCGGTGACGGATACGATCAACGAGGGGTTGGTGGTGTTGCCGGTGAAGAGGGGCATGTCGTATTGGTAGAGCCAGAGGTCCTTGGTGGCATCGTCGAAGGAGGCGGGCAGACTGATGGTGACAGGCCAGTAGTCTTCGAAGCTGATCATGAGCGTGTACGGCGGCGTGCCGCGGCTGGGATCAAACGTGATGTTCATGGGCTGACACATGGTGGGCTGCGAGACGCCGATGTTGATGTTGTGGTTGACAGGTGCGCTGGAGGTGGCAGCGTTGGTGGTGACGGCGACGAGTTGCTTGTTGGTGCCGGCGTCTGAAGATGGAGAAGGGGTTGCGGTGGGCGTGGCGAGGGTGCTCGCGTTTGATGCAGCTGAGATGCTGCTGATTGCGCTCGTTGCC
Organism: Sporisorium reilianum f. sp. reilianum; assembly: GCA_900162835.1. NCBI lineage: Eukaryota > Fungi > Basidiomycota > Ustilaginomycetes > Ustilaginales > Ustilaginaceae > Sporisorium > Sporisorium reilianum. Next base: position 543,764 of record LT795067.1, on the reverse strand, counting down.
GTTGCAACTGGAACCGCGGAGGCTGCAATTGTGGTGACGCATGAGCAGAGCAGCATGGGGACGAGAAGCAAGACGCTGCTGCTTCGCGATAACGAGTGCAGACTTTTTCGCAAAGGAGCCTGGGTTCGAGCTCGATGCATCACGTCGATACAAGCGGGCAGAAGAGGTTGTGTGTCGTTCGGATACGTTGCTTGCTGGGTGGAAGTCGAGGATGAGGTTGCGGACACACGAGACCGCCTGGAAACGCGTGTGCGAGTGACGACGCGAGTGGACGCGGCGATGGGATCGAAGGAAGCGCGGCTGGAGCTAGCAGCGTCCAAGCCGCAGCCACAGTGACACGGCTGGTCGCGCATGGTGAAGGTGTGAGGACAGGGAGCGGCGTGAAGATAGGGTATCGAGAAATGCCTTGTAGAGGCCGACGCGAGAGCGAGGCTAGAGGAAGAGCATGCGTGATGATAGGAGAGCAAAGCGAGATCCAGGAAGTTGTGGTTGGTGCAGCGGTGAACGCAAGATCAGAGCCAAGGCGCAGATGGGAAGCAAGTGAGCACAGTGAGGAGCATGGCCAGATGCGTGAGGAGTCGAGATGAAGAGGAGGAGCGACGATATATCAAGGAAGAGTGAGGAGAGGTGAAAACCAAGGTCACTGACGATCAGGGGCCACACGGGTGCGGCGGGCGTAGTGCAACAGCCGGCGGCGTGGCTTGGGAGGGAAGGGGGGAAAAAGAGACAGAGCGGCGGCAGAGGCAGCTTCTCTCGCTGAGGAGAGGGCAAGGCACCAAACGATCCGTTGGAAGAGCAAGCCAAGCCAAAGGGTCAGACACGGACCGCTGGCTGATAACTTAGCGAACGAGCGACTAAGAGCTGCAATCAGCTGCACCTCTCTCAGCTGGCAACTTTGCTCGAGGAACACAAACGCAGAAGCGAGCGACGAGGCCAACAGCACAGACAGCCGAGCCAGCCGTGCTGAGCTGCGAGAAGGCGACCGAGCCCATTGCTGCACGTCTGCACTGCAGAAGAGACAGCTTTTCTTGCTGCAGCTGCCTTTTGGCTGCTTTTGGCTGCTGCTGGCGAGTCAGTCCTGTTTTCAGAGCATGAAAAACATCATTTTTTCGAACAAAAGACAAGAGAGGAATTCGGACGAAACCCCAGGTTGCAGCTAACTAGTGTTACAGGCACTGCAGGCAGCTTCTGGCAGCACACAGAGAGAGAGCCGCTTTTGCTTCCGTTGGATTGTAGCAATCAAGACAAGTGGAAATGTATCTTACACCGGATGCTGCTATGGACAAGCAGCAGTGTCGACTGAGCCAACAGAGGAACGCGGAGGGAGCTGGAGACTGCACGCGAGTTGGCCGAAACACGCAAAAAGAGCGCGCTGCAGCCAGAACGTGTCACCACACTCAGGTCTCGAAGTGCAGAGTACTGTAGCGAGCGAGCGACCACGACCACGATGACGAGCATCGCCAACCCGCTCGGAGATCGCGGTTCGAGAGCAACGGGGCAATGCCATGAAAGCCAAAGAACCAAAGGGGGAAAAAAAGCGGCGATCGCTCCGACGCTATTGTAGTCAGTCAAAGGGCGGAAGACGAGCTTCCGGTTCGAGCTCGAGAGGAAAAGAAGCGGATAAGCGGAGTTGCGCAAAAGAAAATCGGCTGATCCGCACTATTCCCCTGTGCGCGTTTGCGTTTGCTTTTCTGTCGTTAGAGTCGATCATTTGGCGCCACCACCTTTCGCCTTTCGGCTGCTTGGACTTGTTTGTGGCCCTGCCTCGCTGCGTGATCCGACGGAAGCTGTCGGTGAGTCCGCGCTCAGTTCCTGAGCTTTGTCACGACGGCCCATTCGCCGATGGGAGAATGTCCAACAAGCGACTTGACGCAAAGAGCGTGGGAGCAGCCGAGCAGCCACCTCTCTCGAGAGTCAACGCCAAACCCAAAACACAGCCTTCGTGTCCGCCATGGTCTCTCAGTCGAGGTCAAAGCGCCGCCCATCTCGATCTTGGCACTAAAGTTAGCTTGCAGATCTCTCTACAATGCCCAAAAGAGGTGGCATGTGGTTGCGATTGTCTGTAGTAAAGCTGGACGGCGAGAGATCGAAAGTAAAACAGCAAAGAGTGTTGGGAAGTGATGCCGACGATACAAAGACAGACAGGGCT
>LT795067.1:507661-529268 GCA_900162835.1 Sporisorium reilianum f. sp. reilianum | reverse complement strand
TCCTCTCTCTCTCTCTCTCTCTCGCTCACACCTGTAAACACAACCCTCTATTCACCCTCCCGTCCCCCGTTCCATCACTTGGCAGCATTGTGCCTTAGCCGCTCGTGCCTCAGCATCGCATCCTTCCGACTGAAATTCGCGCCGCACGTCTTACACTTCCACTCGACGACGGCGGTGCTCTTCTTGGGATCCACCTCCTTGCCGAGCACCACGCAGTTCTCGAGCTTGAGCTTGCCCTCGCGCATGAAGCCCGCCTCCTCCCTCGCGTGGATCGTCTCGCGGTGGCGCGCCAGGTCGTAGGGGCGGTGGAAGGCCGTCTGGCACGCGACGCCCGTGATGGGCGACACGTAGTCGCACTTGGTCGTGCCGTCGGCTGCGGTGAACGCGCTTGCTTTCGTGGTCGCCGTGCTCGTGCTGTTGCTGTTGTTGTTGTTGTTGTTGTTGCCAGTGCCGTTGGCCGTTGCTGCCGCCGCTGTCGAACCGCTGCTGGCACCCCCACTGATCGAAGTGCGCGGCTTCGTCGTCTTGGGCTTAGCCTTCTTCGCACTCGCACTCGCACTCGCACTCGCCACTGCATTCTCCGGCGAGTCCTCGATATCCGACTCGTTGCCGCCCATACTGGCACTGTTCGTACCCGTCTCCGACCCCTCCTCCTCGCCACTCGCCTCCACCCTATCGTCCTTGATCGGCAGCATATGCGAGCCACCAGCTGCTTCAGGCCGCAGCATGCCAGCGCCAAAGCTCGGCGGTCTCGCCGTCAAAAGCGGAGGCGGAGCGCCGATCTCGGCAACCGCGCCACCCGTCGCTCTACGATCGCTCGTCTGCGCTGACGATCGCACGGAAGGACTGGTACTCCCCTCGTCCTGACTGCCGGGCACATTCGCTGGGTCGACACTCAACCCAGACTCTTGGCTGCCGGGGATATACCCGTACCCTCCCAACGCGCCGGGCACATTCCTCCGCGGCACCCTATCATCCATCCTGCTCGCCCCATACGAGGGTCGACCATACCGGCCATCCGTATCGTCGACATCCTCAGACGACGACTTGTGCTGCCCCAAGCTCGGCCTGTGCATACCCCCGCGCGGGTCGATTTGCGAGTAGCGCGAGTGCGGCGACTGCGAATGGCTTGCATGCGCACCATGCCCGTGCAGGTGCCCATGTGCGTGCTGGTAATAATGAGGATGGCCGTGCGAAGAAGACGAATGAGGATGAGCCCCCCCGTGGCGCGCAGCATACTCTGCTTCCTGTCGCTGCAGATACGCTCCCCTCCTTCCGCTGCGGTCGTCCTCCGAGTCGCTGCTCGACGCCGACACATCCGAGAAGCGCGGCTGGTTCATGTGCGCCTGTCGGAGCGCCCATGGCTCGTTGCGAACGTGAGACCAGGCTCCACTGCCCGTGCTCGACGTCCGTTCCTTGCGCAACAGCGGCCGAGCCGCCATGGCAGAGGGGGACGCTGAGACGCGGCCGTCGCCCTTGCTCGGGTAGTTGAGATACAAGCTGCTCGGTCCGCCTCGGATCATGCTGGGCCGCATGTTGGGCGGGTAGTAGGGCCGCTCATCCTCGTCGTCGTCCGTCGAGATGGTATCGCCGCTGTCGACGGGACTGAACAAGCTGCTCTGGGAGCCCGATTCCTGGCTCGCAGATCCACGCCCATCGCTCTGACCAGGATACGGAGAACGTCCACTCGCGGGCTGCTGCGCCGTCGGACCGGGCCGCTTCTGGTTCTGGTAGTGATGCGGTCTTGCCGTGTCGTTGCGGCTCATAGCCACGGGCCGGTAGCTGGGTTCGCCGGTAGAGGATCTGGCGCGCGGCGCATTCTGGTGCGACGTCATGCGAGGCGTGGTGGTGCCGCTGTGAGCGCCTGAATAGCGTGCTGCGGCCGGCTTGGCGTCCGACAGTCCTGGCGGCACACTTGCGAACAAGCTGGGCATCTTGCCAAGCCCCGAGTGCGACAGAGCGTTCTCTACATCGTCATAGTCCAAAAATGCCTCCTGAGGACTGACGGTGAGACCGCTCGATTCGCGCTTGAGCGGCCTACGCGCGTCTGGGCTGTAGCGGTTGACGGGCGCAGCGACGTTCTCGGTCGAGGCCATCGATACGGGGCCGCCGCGCTGAGCCAGCTGACTCTGGGACATGATGGGTGGTGGCATCTGCGGTCTTTGCTGCTGCTGGTGCTGCTGCGACGAGTTGGCGTCGCGCGAGTTTTGGCTGGACTGCGATTGTCGAGCCCAGTCAGGCAGATAGTTCTGCGAGTGACGTGCGGGTGGATACGACATGGCACCGAAACCTCCATCAAAAGTGCTGCTGCGCGTACGCAAGTCGGCTGGACGCTGTGGGAGGGGCGACATGTCGTCGTCTGCTCCATTGGCACGGTCGTGCGACTCCCTCTTGACGGGCTGAGTCGATGACTGTCGCTGCGACGGACCGCCAAGCTCGTAGTCGGGAAAGAGGCTAAACGACGGCGCCACGCCAGCCTGCATTGGATCGGAGGATGCAGACAGCGGCGAGGTCTGCATGTCGTTGGGCCTGGGCGCATAGTCGTGCTTCTGGAGGATGTCCCTGAGCGGACCTTTGAAGGCCCGAGTGTCGACGCCAGCGAGTTCTGCACGGATCTGCGCCTTGACACGCTCCTGCTGTTCGCGAGTCATTCCGGCGGTGGTGGGAGAAGCCAGGGCAGCGTTGGCACTGCTTGGGTCGTAGTTGCGCGAAGGCATCGACTCGCCTAGGCTGAGATCGTGCATGGGCGCCCCCAAGCTGCCGCTGGGCGGGTCGGGAGGAGTGATGCGCTCATTCGAGGCTTGCCCGGATGAACCCTCTCGACTGGAGCGTGAGAAGGAAGATGACGAGGCGTAGACCTCGCTCCTCTGACGCTTGCGTCTCGGTCCCCCGGCGTCGTCGAGCGTATCTGGCAAGGAGGATGCGACATCGTCAAAGGGTGATTGGCGTGGAGAGCGATGCTTGGCGAATGAACCAGGGATGGGCAGCTCGGTGGACGAGGATGGTGGGGATAATGCCTTTTCACGCGGGATGGGCGGTGGTGCTGGATCGTCGAAAAGGATGAAATCTTTTTGTGGGGGGTTCATTCTGGCTACCGAGGTCATCGGTGGGTGGGCGCGCACAGTATGCAGTTGGTCCAAGGTGGGCAGGACTCAAGACGGGCGAGCTGGCAGGATGGTGCCGGTGCTTGAGCCTCGTTGGGCACTGTCAAATGTTGGGGTTCAGGAGTCGAGCAGGCCGGTCATGCGTCGATGTCTTCGGAACACTCTGGCGGAGAGTCCGAAGCTGTGCAGTGCAGCCGCTGTCCAGAGATGAGAGTCGAGAGGGAAGAGGTTGGAAGCCTAGCGAGAGTTCGGTCGGGTGGTCTGCGATGCGTCGTGCTAGAGAGCTGCTGTGCTTTCCGACGACAGACGGGATTCGTCACTGTGACAGCAATCGACGGCGGTGTCGTCCTAGCTCGAGATGGATCGAGGGAATCGTGCTTCTGTCGGAAGCTGACCCGCTTTTCGTCTCCTTCCACTGTCGGAGCTTTCCTTTTGTCGAGCCGCAAGAAGCCGATCGCTGAGCCGATGCTGATGGTGGTGACGACCTCCAAAGAAGCTCTTCTGCGTGGATCCAAATGTAGAACGACGAGGATGGTTGAAGGCGGGAAGGGATGCAGTTGGTGTTCTTTCACAACTCTCTGACTGTCCGGCTGTCACATTGAGAGCAGAGCAAAGCAGGGCGGCTGTGCATGGCAAGGCAGCCAGGCAGCAGAGCCAAGCCAAAATAGAAAAAGAAAAAGAAAGAAAAAAAAAGGCGGAGGCGATCCTCGTGATACTTCTAGAGCTGCATGCTGCAGTCCACTGTGACTCTTTCGCACACGCGAGCTTTGGCTCTGCTTTACTCAAGCATCCGATTTCTGGCTCAGCTCGAGGAGGCTTCCGATGAGCCCATCTGGTCACCACCAAACCCACCGAGACGATGTGGATGACGAGTCGGCAACGGTCAACCTCCAAGTGGCTCTTCCCACCCACTCTACCCACTTTACCCACTTCGCATTGCATGCCATCTACACCGGTCGGTCTTCCAAATTCAACGATGGTAACGGAACGGAAAACGCAGGTCGACACAAGGGTGTGTGTGCATCAATTGGCGCTGCAGATCGCTGTCCGCAGCTGTCGATTCTTCCTGTTCTCGCCTGCTGTTTGACGCGACTGTTGCGTCGTTCGCAGGCGCAGGCGCAGGCAGGCACCAAACGTAATCGAGCGCCTGTTCGCGTGCATCGCTGACTCTCTCTCTCTCTTTTTCCGCCCTCTCTTCAGAATTATATAATTTTTATTTGTGAAAATCCCGGCTGAAAAATGGCTTTTGGGGCGGCGGTGGCGCTTCGCAACCAACCCATCTCACACGCTCGGATCGCCTCCGATGTCGGTGCCCCATCGCGACGTCACCGCGTGGAAAATGTGATTTTTAATTTTTAATTTTTTTTTTTTTTGCAAAACGATCTTTGATTGGCAATGCCTTCTTGCGCTTCGATGGACGGCGAGAGCCACGCTTGGTCTTTGTCGAAGACACACATCCAACAGCGCCCAGCTTCTTGCGATGCGAGCGCTACCAGATTGTCGGATTTTATGTCGTTGTTGGCGATCAGCCCACTGACGTCCAAATGACTGTTCCTGACCGCAAAACCGAGTGCATCCCGCTCGCCGTCGGTCCTGGCGATCAACCCCACCCAAAAACAAAGTTCAGACGGGCTGCATAGCCGTTGCTCCGTTTCATCTCGCACTCAATCTCAACGCAGCTGGAAGGCACAGCGTCTCGCCGCTTCACAATCAAGTTCGCTTTCTGAAGGGTATCATTCGACTGTGCTTTCCCCGCCCCACTACTGCGAAAGATCCGCATCGTTGAACAACGCATTCAGCGCCTTCAACCCCTTGGCTACACCATACGATGCGCTCGCCATGGTCGACTTGGTGCTCTTGTCAAACGACTCGTGGCTCTGCATCTCGCTCAGCTTGTCGCAGTTGTCCGTCAACTCGTCCAGGATCCTTTCTCCTTCCGCCTTGCTCTTGGCGGGCAAGTTGCCCTTGGAGATGGCCACGATCGACGACACGATTGTCGTGATCTGCGTCAGGTTCTCGCTCAGCTGCACGCCCTGCGCGCCTTCGCGGATCGCAGACAGCAGCGCCTGGATCGAGTGCACGATCGCCTCGGTCTGCACCTCGATGTAGTTGCGCAGCTCCGACCAGTTCTCCTCGCCGTTCTGGCTGCCGAACCCGCTGCCGCTCGCCGACGTCACCGTCTGCAGACTGTCGTACGTCTCGGACCTCTGCACTTGGCTGTCGCTCGACAAGGGCGAAGGCGACACCGCTCCGCTGCGCGGCAGGATACCGTTGGCATCGCCCGCCGCCGCCGTTGTCGTCGTCCTTGCGCCTGCCAGTGGCGACGAAGACGAGTCGCTCACGAATCGCTTGGCTCCGTGCAGGTTGGGCATCTCGGGCACGCTGGTCATGTTGGGCGTGCTGGCGTTGGCGCTGCCTACCGACGAGATCGACGTCGCACGGCTGCGCCACTGATGGTCTCCACCCGAGTCCTTGCGGATCGTCTCGGCCTTGTACCCGATGGGCGAGTACCGCCCCATTGTCGGGCTGTTGCGGATACGAGGCGAGAATCGATCGTCGCCCACCGCCGAGCTCGGGTTGAGGCTGGCAAAGCTGTACGAGTTGGCCGTGTTGGGCGACAGGGTGGCGCTGGCCTCCCGATTCGCCGCCTGCGCGTTGATGTGCAGCGGCTTGAGACGCGCTGCGACCGTATCTTCGCCAAACTTGGCCTGGAACTCGTCCGTCTCGGTCTTGCTCGCCTTGCGCACCTTGAGCAGCTTGACCAGATCCACGATCGTCGCCGACACGTGGCTCGCGGCCGCATCCAGCAGGCTCACCGGCGACAGGCCGTGCGACGACGCGTGGTTGCGGCACGCGGTCATGAGGTTGTTGAGCGTCGCGGAGCACTTGGACTTGAGCGCCATGAGCTGCTCCTGGTCTTCGGGCGAGAGCTCGGCCAGATTCGAGGGGATCTGTTCGTACTTGGCCACATCGTCCGTCACGAGCGTCGTCGACAGCACCACCGTCTTCATCGAAAGCAGAACATTGCCGGGCGTCTTGGACCGCGCTGCTGCCAGAAGCTCGTCGATGGAGCTCTGGAAGGCAGTGAGATTGACGTCGACGATGGCGCCCTTGTCCGAGGCGGGCAAAAAGTCGTCCGCCTTGGGAGGCTGCACGTAGAGCTGCGACGTGGCTTTGAGGTTGCGCAGCTCCGTCTTGGCCGTCTCGTAGAGCCGCTTGTAGTTGGCCATCTGGGCGTTGAGGTCCTTGATGACCATCACGTCGTTGTCCCTGTCGGCCTGCATCTCGTCGTTGCGAGCCGAGAGCTCGCGCAGCTCTTCGAGCAGATTGCTGACTTCTTGTTTGAGCTCGTTGACCACTTCTGCCTGTTGTCCGTGCTCTTTCTGCAGTGCCTCAAAGTCGGCGTGGCCGCCCACTTGCTCCCTCTTGAGCAATTCCCGTTTCACCGAGTCGAGCTCGGACTCGTGCTTGGCCGTCACAGTGCGGTGGAGCTCGCGGTCGTCCTGATGCTTCTGCTTTGCTTCATCGAGCTCGGTGCGGAGTTGTGTGAGCTGTCGATCGAGCTCCTCGTTGCGGCCGACAAGCTCGTCCGCCTTGCGCGCTCGAGGACCCGCATCTGCAATCTGCGATTCGAGCGAGCTGACCTGCTGCTGGAGCTTGGCGATGCGAAGCTCGTAGTCGGATCGCATCTTTTCCATGGCGGTCGACGAGGCATCCGACGGCTCAAAGGCGCTGCCACGGCCCAGGTTGGGACTTGCGATGCTGCCCGTGTAGCCGTTGAAGAAGCCGGTGCCTATGCTGCTCGCCTGGCTGTACATGGTGCTGCGGTTGTCCAAGATGCCGTTGACGCCGTTGGAGCCGGTCGAGTCGCGTAAAGGCGAAGAGACGCGTTCTGAAAAGCCGTCGTTGTCGTGGCTTCGGTTGCCGCCGAGTTTGGAGCCGTTGGCCGAGTAGGGCACGGCGATGTCTTCTTCGACGAGCGTGCTCTTGGCGGGGACGATGCGGTCGGACATGGAGGGCTGGGGTTGCCCCACGGAATCCTTGCGTTGGAGCGCGGCTTCTGCCTCGCGACGCATCTGCTGCTCGCGCTCCTGTTCGCGTGCAATGGCCTCTGGACGGAACTCTTGCTTGAGTTCTGGGAATCTGCGCTCGAGCTCGAAGAAAACGTCCGAAGCGAGATCCTTGAATCGGTTTCTGGGCAGGGTTGCCAGCTTCTGTCGGGCCTGGTTGCGTTTTGGGTGAAACTCGTCGCGAACGGCGAGGAAAGGTTGGCTGCTGCCGTTCTTGGCGTTGTTCTGGCGCCTCATGAGCTCGTCGTAGACGTCGGTGGAGAGCTCGGTGAACTGCTGCTTGCTGAGGCGGGTGAGTTTCTCGCGTGCGTTGGAGCGCGGTGCGGTCTGCTCGACCTTGGCGAGGTGGCTTCGGAGGAAGCCAAGCAGCTCGACATAGTGCGAACGACCGACGCGCTTGATCTCTTCGGTGTCGGGCCTCACGCGGCGGAACCTGGAGCCGGATGGCTGAGAGGAGCTGGAGGACGAGGCGAAGGAAGCATCCTGGTTGTTGTTGTTGGAGGGGAGCGGAGCATCCTGCAGCTGAATCGCCGGAGCGTCGAGCGGTGATGACGAGTACGAGTTGTGAGGAGCGCCTCCGCCGCCGACGCCGTTGGGGGGATAGAAGCCCATGGCGGATGCACCGTTGGGAGCGGGATATCTGCTGACGCCGCCTGGCGCTGGTCTGCCGTTGATGCTGGGAGGGGGCGACATTGGATTCGAGTTGAAATGCTGATGCGGTGGTTGGGGCGGTGCTTGCATGGGCATCATGACGGACACGCCGAGGGGATCACCCAACAAGCTGTTCGGATCGTAACGCTCTGCACCTGACTGCAGTGCCGATGCCTCGAATCGATTGCAACGTCCTAGTGCGGCAGACCACCGAGTACACTACTTTGTGCTGATTGCACTCTGTTGCGCTGGCAGACGCTTATCGGGCTGCTGCTAGGATGTTCTCTCGTGATGCTTTTGGGGCAGTCGGGTGCTGGTCCGAAGCAATTTCGAGCGGGACGACCGCTTTGTCGACGTGGGGATGCGGAAGGACACGCGAGTGGTCGTCGTTGTCGAGTGAATGGATCCCAGAGCGAATGGGAGAGGACGATGCTGCTGCTGTGACCGGCACGCTGCGTGGAATCGTAAAGGTGAGACGTGAAAAGGAGGTCCGAGTCGAATCGAAAATGAAGTTGATGGGATACGATGGTGGGAGGCGGTCAAGAGAGGGAGCGAGCCAAGCGGGCGACAGGAGTCGAGAGTGTGTGCGGGCGAGTGAGCATGGCGGACTTGGCTCGTTTGCTGCTTGTTGCAGCTGCCGCTCACAAACAGCCAACCTACAAAAAAAAAAAAAAAAAAAAAAAAACGAACCGAGACACACACACACCACCACGCTCGAATATTGAGCTGCAACCAAGTGGGCTCTGCTAGCATGATTCTCCTGTTCTGCTCACGGTCTTCTCGAAGCTCTTTCTCTCTCTTTCTCTGCTGTTGATCGGTCAACTGGCAAAGCGAGGTCGATTGCTGTCAAGCGAAATCATTCTTTGGTGTTGGTCAAGCGAGTCACGGTTAGGAAACAGCGAGGGAAGACGCGGCGATCCTCCTCTCCGCCCCCCTTTTTTTTTTTGCGAGAAGCAAGAGCACGCTTTGTTAAAAATGACTGGAAAAGTGCCGAGGTGCAGAGAGACATGTGGTTCGCTCGGCGTGCTGGCGAGCGTGACATGCCGAGGAATTTGATTTGAGAGGCACAGCGAAAGGGCGGTGCGGTGCTCTTCTCTCGCCCTGTCAAATTCAACCGTCGACGCGACGCGCGAACTGAAATGAAATGCACTCAGGAGCTCCCAACGAGAGAGACCAATCAATCCTTCGTCCCTTGCACTGCACTCAGCGCTCGACCGAGGCGTCTTGTCTCCATTGCAAAGCGCGTTGTTTTGTCTTGGCGAGAGAAGCAGAACAACACCGTCTGGCATCAACACCATCGCTCGACCTCAAACCACTGTCGCGTCTCCCCCACCGGTTCAGTGCCGGAGCGAGTGCCAAGAGTCAGACGCTTGCAACTCCGACCCGTGCACATCAAGGGTTTCGCCGAAGCTGTCTTTGCGCTCAAGCTCGACGAATCGGCGATCATGTCCTTGCCATGAAGCTGCAGCCTATCGAGGAAGCGGCGGCATGCGATCGACGGATGCAACCATCTGCCCGACCAGCATAAGACGGGCAGCAAGCAGCTGATCGTCCGGGCTGGAGCAAACGACGTCAGTGGGATCGCACTTTGCTGCGGTTGCTCGCTTGCTCGCTGCCGACCGACGGCTGCCGCTGATGCCACCAAAAAGTCACACGCTGCTCTACGACGCAGACATCGCTTGGGTCTGCAGCTGACGAGATCGAATTTTTCAACAGTGTTAAAGCGGTGGAGAAGAGATCGGGAAGAGGGGCAGACTGCAATCTCGATTGGCGATTCCGCCTCCACATGCGCTCGGCCCTCTTCTTGCTTTCCTGTGACGTTGCGTATGACAAAAGCACAGCTTCTCGACTTGCCTGCTCCAGGCTCTGGCCCTGTGTCCGACGTTCTAATGATTCATCGCTCGCTTGCTTGCTTGCTTGCTTGCGACTCTCACGCCCTGCCCTGTTGCGTCCCTGACGTTGGCGCCATGTGACATTCTCCGCCGTGCAAAGACGAGGCGGTGTTGGGATGAGATCACCTCGCCTTGCCGCCGTGCAAGCGTCGATGATGCGATCTCCAGCCAGGTTTAGAACTTGCCGTCTAGTGACCAGACTCCAGACAAGTCTGACATACTTATAGACCATCCTTCTTGCGTCGCAACCACCATCTTCGCACATTATCCTCAGCTCATCCATTCATCCACAATGTCGACCAACACGCAGACGCACGACCCCACCGCGCAGGGCGCACACCACAAGGGCGCCGACATGACGCCGCAGCAAAAGATCGACACGCTGCTCGAGATCACCAAGCACATTGGCACGGGCATGCTCACCTCGCGCACGCCGGAAGGCCGCCTCGCCTCTCGCGCCATGGCGCCCGCCACCACCGAGGGCCTCGTCTTTTCGTTCTACATGAACACCGACTCGGGCAAGACGAACGACGTCGAGACGGACCCGCAGGTCAACGTGGCCTACTTTGACCCCAAGACCACCGACTGGGTGTCGATTTCGGGCAAGGCCGTGCTGAACAAGGACTCGGGCAAGATCAAGAAGCACTGGTCCAGCTCGCTGTCGGCTTGGTTTGATGATAAGAAGGACGGCAAGCACACGGGCGATCACAACGATCCTAGGGTGGTGCTGCTCGACGTGCACCCAGAGGAGATTAGGATTTTCAAGGCGGATGGCAAGCTGAGTGCGTTGGCGCAGACTGCCAAGGCGGCGGTGAGCGGCAAGGCGGCCAGCCCGGGCAAGCTGCTCGTCATCACGAGCCAGGAGATCCAGCTCGCTTCGGGCGTGTACAAGCCTGCGCACTGAGCGATCTTTAGCCCTAGCTACGAATGCAAATGATTTCCCACTGTCCTGTATCAAAGCTCGTGCGATTGATTGATGGTAGCCTCTACGATTGCAACATGAAATGAGACTGCCCCCCCCCCCCAAGTTGCCTGAGATCATCACCGCTGGAGCCCGCACACGTCTCGCTCCGACACGGCCCAAATAAGCAGGCGATTTCATGCACGTGTTTCTTCTCGCCCAAATCCCGCCCTCCTCTCTTCGTCCCACCTCTTCGTCCCACTTCTTCCTTCCTTCCCTCTTTCCTCCCTTCCTTCCTCCCACCCACATCCACCACATCCAACACCATGACCGCGCCAACCGCCCAACCCAACCCGCTGTCGCACTTCCAAATCCCGTCGCTGTTCGACGTCTCCAACCTCACGTGCGTCGTGACGGGCGGCTCGTCGGGGCTCGGCCTGTACGCCGCGCACGCCCTCGCGGCCAACGGTGCGCTGGTGTACATCCTCGGTCGGCGGCAGTCCGCGCTCGACGCTGTCGTGTCCCAGTTCCAGTCCCTCCTGCCCACACCTGCCTCGCGGCGCGGTGGCGAGCTGGTAGCCGTCGCCGCAGACATCACGTCCAAAGCCTCGCTGGGCGCTGCACGCGATGCTATCGCCGCTGACCTGGCGGCGCGCTCGCGGGTGGGTGTGCAGCTGCTCGTGTGCAATGCCGGGATCGGCGGGCGCTTCCTGCGCTCCTACGGCCAGACCCCCGCGCGGGAGGAAAAGGATAAGGACCAAGAGTTCACCGCGATCGTCGACGAGCTCTGGTCGTTCACCGAACCCGAAATCACCACAATCCTCAACACCAACGTCACGGGCACCTACCTCACTGCACTCGCCTTCCTGCCGCTCCTCAAATCCGGCTCCTCCGCCACCTACCCATCCCAGACCATCCTCATCTCGTCCAACGCCGCCTGGAGCAAGCTCCCCATCCTCAACCCGGTCTACAACATCTCCAAGACCGCCGTCTCGCACCTCGGCCAGCTGCTCTCCACGCTCTTCTGCGATCATGGTCTGCGCACCAACACCATCGAGCCCGGGCTGTACCCGAGCGATCTGACCAGCACCGAGGGCAGGGATGCAGTGACGGGGCATGGGAAGTTGAGCCATACGAATGGAGCGGATATTCCCGTGGGGAGGTGTGGGAGGCCGCAGGAGCATGCGGCTGCCGTGGTGTATTTGGCGAGTCGGGCGAGTGTGTTTGCCAACGGTGCGACGTTGAGGGTGGATGGCGGGGCGTTGCAGAAGCTTCCTGCTTCGGACTGAGTCAGACCACGTGAAGAGCACGAGTTCGCATTGCAGATCCTACATTCGCGATCCTTGTCCACAGCAGTGTAGCGTAGCCACCGCAATCAGACCGAATCGCGCCATCACGCAGCAACGGCAGCGCCGCCCTTCTTGCCCAGCTTCACGGGTGCCTTGGCCATGCTTCCTCCTAACCCCACAACTCCTCCCTCTCTCTCCCTCTCCCGCTCGCGCTCCCGCTCCGCCACCAGCTTCCGCTCCGCCGCGACACTCCACATAACCCTCCGTGGCATCTTGCCCGTCGGCGGCACCTTGTACCGCTGCTTCTCCTGCTCCTGGTCCGGCAGCGTATTCGCCTCGACGAGCGGATCCTGCTTCTCCGCCTCCTTGTCCTCCTCTCCCTCGTCCTTCTGCGCAAGCTCGAGCTGGCGCACGCGCACGCGGTGCTCGCGCATCCTCTCGCCGTAAAACGGCTGCAGCAGCCCGATCTGCGCGCCGAGCGCGGCGCTCACCAGCGGCACCGCGTCCGGCGGCGGCGGGTACGGCACCGCACTCTCCTTGACCGTGCCGCCCCTCGCTGCACTCGCAGCCGTCCGCGCGCGCCCGTAGAACAAGCGCGTCGGAACAGTGAGCCCGCTCAAGCCGACCTCCCTGTCGAGCCCGAGCTCGCGGAACCCAAAGAAGTCATCCCCCAAGTCCTCCGCAAATCCACCCGCAACGAGCGCCTCGCCGTTGTCCGCGAACAGCGCGTCGTCGCCGATGGCGCCGCGCTCGGTCGACACGCTGAACTGCTCGCGGTAGCTCGTGCGCAGCCGCCGCAGCAGCTCGCCCATCTTGCTGCCGTTGCGCTCGACGTCGTTGCGCAGATAGTTCTCGAGCGTGCGCACGTCTGCGCCGCCGCACTCTTGCAGTGTGTGCAGGATCATCTCTTCGGCCGAGAGCGTGGCGGCGTACCGGTCGGCGTAGATGCGCAGCATGCGGCCCATGTTGCCGAGAAACTCGCCGAGCGCGTCCGTGAGCACGTCGACGGCGCCGCGGTGCCCGCCCTCGAAGCCCTGGTGCGCGAGCATCATGCGCACGTTGTACGCGGCGTGTTCGCGCGCCGATTCGGCCGAAACACGCGCCAGGGGGTTGCGCGGTGCTGCAGATGCTGCTGGGCCGATGCCGTTCGGCTGCGGGCGTGCGGAATCCTCGGCGTCCGAGGGATAGTCCGACTCTTCTTCGTCCGACGACATGGACGTCAAGTACGCCGGGATGGGCGCCTCGTTCTCCACATAGTGCGCCAGCGACAGAAACTTGTTGTGCGTCGCCTGCACCTTGTGCAGCGTGCGGATGTTGCGTGCGATCATGCCCTGCAAGCCCCTCCTTCGCGTCGCCGGCACCAGATGGAACGGCTTCTTCCTCTTGGTGCCTCTGCTCTCGGTCGTCTGCAAACTCGAGGGAAGCAGCGCAGACGACGGCAGAGCAGGCAGAGCGCCCGCCATGAGCTGCTGCGACGTCGTCACGGTGAACCACTCCGCGGATGCGTCGAGCGCGGAGATGCTCGCGCTCGGGTCGGACGTGGTGGCCGTCGGTGCGGGAGTCGAGCCTGATTGCGACTGCGTTCGCGACTGCGGTTGGGATTGCGGTGCAAGTGGCGGTTCCGGCGTCTCCTTTTCCTTGCCCTTGTCTCCGAGCAGCGGCGCAAACATCGGGCCGAGCACGGCGCTGAGCGGGTCTTCGGCCTCGTCGACGTCGTTCCGGATGCGGTCCATCGCCTCGACGGGCGCCATGAGCATCGGCCGCGAGCTCGGCCCCGCCGCTGCCGCTCCACTCGTCTCGAGCAGATGCAGCCCCGCATCGATGCGGCTGAACTCCATCATGCTCAGCGGAGTCCGGACAAACGCCTCCTGATCCTCGAACTTGACCTCATCCCACCTCCTCCTGCCCCTGCTCCGTTTGCGCACCTCCTCCTTCCCCACCACTGCCGGCTGAGCACTCGGAGTCCGCTCCCCCTCCACCTCGATCGTCGCTGTCACCGGCACATTCGCCGTGCCCCACTGCACCAACGCATCCTTGACATCGCTCTTGTCGCTGATAAACTCCAAGAGATGATCGGCCTTCTTGCGCATGAACTGCACATTGCGGCGCAGCGGGTGGGTGGGGTCCGAGTTGTACACGAGGCAGTTGTCCCAGATGAGGTTGAGGTCGTGTGCGAACTGCTTCTTGGTCTTGTACTGGCCGGCCTTGGTCTTCTTCTGCATGGTGCCCAGGTCCATGGGGTGCTTGATCACGTCGTAGTAGTCGGGTGCATCGCGCTTGCTCACCTTGGACAGGAACGCGGTCGAGTGCTCGGTGTAATTTTTGAGCTCCGTGATGATGCGGTCGATGGATTCGAGGAACTCTTCGCGTTCGTCTCGGCCCTTGCACACCTCGGTGAGCAGCTGGCGCAGCTCGGCATCGCCTAGCTTGACCGAGGCGCGCTTGGCTTCGATCGCTTGTAATAGATACTGTTTGCAGTAGAGAAAGTCAGTATGGGGTTGCAGCATGGAGAGGTGCAGCGATAGGGGCTGCGACTTACCTTCATTGCAACGGTTTATGTTGACGAGCTGTCGTGTAGCTCCGTAGTGTCGACAGGTCCATGTGCTTGCAATGAGGTGGGCCTTGAGTAGTTAGGAGGAAAGAAAGAGGATGCCTGGCACCCGGCGACGAAGTTGCTGCCGCTCCGATTGACGTTTTCTTCCGTTGGCTTTGAATGCAGTCGGTTGAAGTCGATGCCAGCTAGTCCAATGCAGCAAAACAGCAGATATGCTTGCTCCTTCACCGACGCGGCAGCTGATCAGGCGATATGCAAGCAGCCGAAAGTGCGACTCTGGCTCCAATATCTTCCAGCGCGAAAGCGTACTCTGTATACTACCGAGCCACTTGGCTAGCACGCAACGACGCGTCCAAACCCACGTCCACGCCGACTTTGAGCTCTTGCAGCGAGGTACACTGCAAGCTTGACAGAATCTGTTTCTGCAGCCTCGACTCCGCGGTTCCTATCGACAAGTGCCCAGACGTCGATGTTCGAGCACTGCCGAGTTGAAGCCTGCTGATCGTAATGTCGAGGCGAGTCGTGAACGCCGAATGGTGATGGTGGTGGAAAGAAAGCCCGGAAAAAAAGACGCGGGGGGAAATGGCGGATTGCCGGCCAAAGACGCCCAAACCGATTCGGCGTCGGTCTTCCAAATTCCGATTTCCGCGATCTCGGCCAAATACAAACCACGCGCCTCGCGCCCAACTCTCTCTTGCTCGCTCGCTCGCTCTGCCTCAACCTCGCCATCATCTCAACGCTATAATCAAAACTAAATTTACTGTATCAATGTAGGTGTTTCGCCATGCTAGTACATACAGCCTCGCCTCACGACTCCTGCGACGACCCGCCGTGCCCATTCAGCTGCGCCGCCTGCTGCGCCTGCTCGTGCTGCCCCCGTCGCCTCACCACCTGCCGCTCCTCGAGCTCGCGCAACAACGCCTCGGCATCGTCCACCACAAAGCCGTGTCCAAACGTATGCCTAAACATATTCTGCGGATCCACGCGCTGCTTGATCGCCAGCAGCCGCTTGAAGTTGGACAGGCCGTACGCGCCAATCACGCGGTCCATGCGTTCCGACCGCCCCAAGAAGCACGGGTACGGTCCGCCGACGCTCACCTTGTCGACCACGTCGTTGAGCCAGCGCTCGACGCTCTCGATGCACGTGCGGTCCTCCGCCTTGCCGCTCCACTGCTGCAGCGAGCCGACGGTGAACTTGGCCGCGCGCGCCTCGGGGCTGATGCACGTCTCGTCCTCGGGGCTGTCTTCCACTGCGCCGCCCATCAGCTCGAACAGCCACACGGCACGGCTGCCGAGCCCTTGGAAGTTGCGCACGCTCTTGGCGATCACGTCGTCCGTCAGCGTCGAGATGAGATCGCCGCGCACCATCCACCTCCGGCCCGTGCCGCCCTTGAGCACCTTGGCCACTCCATCCTGCTGCGACAGGAAGCTGCGCTCTTCGACGTCCTTGAGCAGCAGCCGCTCGCCCGTCCAGCTGCTGATGGCCTGCACCAGCGCCTCGCCGTCGGATTTGGGGCCGAGGTAGCACGCCTGAATCACAATCACGTGCGACGTCTTGCTGGGCCCCGCGGTGAGGATGAGGTTGGTGTAAAAGTTGCGTGGCAGCCCCGCCTTGAGGCAGTCGCGCCAGTGTCGGATGAGCGAGCTCGCCGTCGCTGGGTTGAGAGGGTAGATCAGGTTGCCAGAGTAGACCGACGGCACGGGGTACGCCTTGGCAGTGAGCCGCGTCACAATGCCAAAACACGGCGCTGCTCCCCTCACCGCCCACCACAGATCCTGCTCCTGCTGCGACTTGGTCTTCGACTCTTCGTTGAGCGTCATAATCGTGCCGTCGGCCAGCACCATCTCCACCTCGACAATGTTGTCGAGCGACAGACCGTATGCTCGTGTGAGGTAGCCGAATCCGCCCGTGGTCATCGCCGTCGATCCGACGGGATACGCCGATACGGGGACGTGGTAAGGCACACCGTTGACGACGAGCGGCGGCAAAGCATCCGACTCCTCGAGCTGCCTCTCCTTGCCTTTACTCTTGTCGTCCACAGCAGCGAGGAAGGCGCCTTCTCGCCCAGCTCGGTCGGTGAACGCATCCAGCCCGCGAATGCCCACGCCTGGACCAAACGACGCCAGCGCATAGCGATCCTCGTACACGCCCGGCGGCAGGATGGCCGCAGCCGTGATGTGGTTGCCTTCGGGCCGCGAGTCAAAGTTGTACGGGACGGCGGGGTCCGGCATCTGAGGGGAGGGAGACGGCGAGCCGTACTTCTGCAGAGGCGAAGGGATGAAACGCGGCAGAGTCGAGCTTGGATCGTTGCTGCCGTCCTGGTTGACCGCCCACGTGCCTGCTGGCCACGCATCCTGCAGGTCGCTGAGCGTCGACGCGCCAAAGTAGCCGGATCCGCTCGCGCGACCCGTGTCGAGCTCGTTCGAGGATCCGTCGCCGGACGACGAGCGACCACTGCGGGATCCGGATCGCGCAGCGGCGGCTTCCGGACTGGCTGCAGATGCCTCCGAGTCCCAGGGCAAGGAGCCGGGAGCAGCAAAGATGCTCGAGATGCCTGCATCAGCGCCGTCGCTGCGCCAGACAAACCCACCTTCGGGCAACTTGATCTTGTCTCCAGGTGTGTCGGTTGGCGGACGATGGTGTCGATGCCATCGCTGGTGCTCTGCGCTTGCGTTTGTGTCCCAGTCATCGGGCGTTCGACTGTTGGACATGTCGCGACGAGGACGTGCGGAATCGGATCCTGAGCCGGAGCGAGTGCCAGATCCCGAGGCGTAGCCTCTTTGCAGAGAAGGCTTCTCGCGCCTTGGCAGCACGATGTCGGACGGACGCTTGAAAGGAACGTCTTGGTCGCCGACATCGTCGGTGGTGACGCCTCCGATCGCATCGCCGTCGGTCGCTTTGGCGTCGACATGCTCGGCACCGGCACTGGACGATTTGCCCGAAGACTGTTTCGAGGCTGAAGTGAAACTCGAGGCGAGCTGGGACGAACTGCCGCCGCCGTTGGAGCCGGAATTGCTGCCGCCGCCGGGAGAGTCGGATGCATTGCCCGAGAGATCGAGCTGGCGGTCGACCCACGCCTTGGCGGGGTTGGGAGTAGCGCCTTTGACAGAGGAAGAAGCCGAGCCCGAGGTGGCATACATGGGCGCAGCGTCACGCGGCTCGGAAGCATTGAGGAAATCGCTTCGGGAAGCGGCGACGCTGCGGGTGGAGTCGTGGAGGTCGGCCGTGGATGACTCGAGACGATCTGCTCTGCTGTCGTTGTTGTGAGCTGCTTGATCCTGCGGGTCGCCGTGGACAGAACTTGCATACGAGCTCTCGCTGTCGGCGTCTGCCCCGCTCTCGTGGCTTCGACCATGGTGCATGAAGCTCGATTTGGTATCGGCGTCGTCGGGAGCCTGAAGCGAGTTGATCCTGCGCCTTGATGAAGACGCAGCGACACCATCGGCTGCAGCCAAAGACTGGGCAGCATAGGCTTGATCCTGGTCCGAGTCGCGCGCCTTGCGCTTGAGAGCATTCTTGGCCGCATCTTGCGGATCAATGTCTTCGGAGGACTCGCTCTTGGACATGTCGTTCTTGGTGGCCTGGTCCTGGATGGGCGTGGCTGCAGGATCGTTGATCTGCTGCATGACGAGCTGATCTGCTGCGCCGACGGACTCGCTCTGGAAAGTGATCGAGTCTGCATTTGTGTGGGCAGTGATGGGAGCGATGGCGGCCGATGCTGATGTCGCAGGTGGAGGCGATGGCACTGGCTGTGAAGAGGAGGATGCCGAGCCGTCGGAGGCAGTGGCACACATGCCCGTAGGATTGTACGAGGTCGGAGGACCGACAGCCGGCACGGTCAAGGGCGAAGAGTCGGGGCCCCGCTGCATGGCAGAAGCTGCGTTGCTGGAAGGCGGATGCTTGGGCACGACCAACTTGACATGGTCCATCAACGAGGTGTCGATGACGACTTGACCCTGGATGGCCCAGCCTGCGGTGGCAAAGCCACCCGACTTGATGGAGGGTGACAGCTTGTGAGCAGCGCAGAACTTGACGACGGTGGAGACGTCGTGGACATCGAGAGGCAAGGCGACCATCCAGCCGCCGAGGGGAGCGGCATCGTTGAAGATGGTGATGCTCTTTGCAAAGGCGGGTTCGCCGCGGATGGCGAGCTGCCCTCGAAAGTCGGGAGCCAGCTGCGCTCGAAGCGACTCGAAGCGGGCATACTTCTGCCTGACCTGCTCCTTGGTCAAAGGCGTGGGCTCTGGGATGTCGTAGGGTGGGATGCGAGTGGTCATGATGACAGCAGGTGAGCGGCGGAGATCAAGTCCTGCGTGTGCAGAATGGTGCAGCAGGACGGGCGTTGGAGAGCAAAGGAGGGCCTGTGGGCCGTGATGTGGTCGCGATCAAGCCCAACAAGGCTGTGGGTGGTGGTGAGGCGAGATGTGCAGGAGCCGGCGTGATGACAGGCGAGGTGGGCGAGATTATTCGGGCGAAGCGATGCCAGCGTCACTTTTGTTGGGGAGAAAGCTGTCGGAAGAGCCGTTTTTGCAGTCGAGGCTCGAAGAAGGGGTCGCCGAAGAGCAGTAGGCAAGATGCGAGACGATGCTGCTGTTGATGCTACGAGCACTGACGGCTGTCTGCGTCGTCGTTGCAGTCGCAAGCAGAAGCTCGAGGGCAAGGTGAAAGTGGTACAGTAGGTGGATGGTTGAGAAGCAGCCAAAAAAAAAAAAAAAAAAAAAAGACAAGAGGCCACCACCTCGCTTGTCCTGAATGCGCTTAAGCTCACACTGCAAAGGACGTCTGGCTGGCTTCTCACAAGGGCCCTTTGGATTGCATTGATTTCATTTCATGATTGGACAACCTCACACAAAGGCGGAGGAAAGGGTTGTGCAGAAAAAAAGTGGTCTCTGAGTGAGCTGCTAACTGCTTTTCAAAGGAAAAAGTCGAGAGCCGCGACGAGGCGCAAACCAGAGAGCTCAGACTCGACTCGACTCGACTCGACGATCGGGCTCAGGGCGCAATGCCAAGTTTCGTAATCGCACAGGCGCATCGCCCGAAACACCCAAGCGAAGTGAGCGCGGCGGCCCAACTTTGCGAGAGTGCGGTCTAACATTGTGAAGATGGCGCGAAAAATGGCCGTGTCGTCTGGCTCGGTCGAGAGAGAGAAAAGAGACGTGGAAGCGTTGGGAAGAGTGTGTGTTTCAGCGTTGAGTCGGTGCGCCAGCGAGGAGCGTTCTTCTTGTCGACGCACCGACCCTCTCTCTTCTCGTCAAATCCCTCATCAAGCGCATCCTCACGCTCTCATCCTCACCTTCTCGCCCCAACACCACAAGCCACAAGCTCTCTGGCTCTTGTAAACGCACACCTCGGTCACTGGCTGGCCCATCACGAATCCACATCCAACCATGCCATCACCACTCACATCACCATCACCATCACCACCGCCGCCATCACCAAATGCCGCCTCCCACCTCCGCAGCAGAACGCGTCTCCTCCCCCTCCTTTTCTCTACCCTTCTCTCACTGCTCCTGCTCGCGTCGCGCGCAACCGCCTCGTCCAAAAACATCCAGATGCGCGAGATGGACTCGGACGCCATCGTGCCGCTGCGCTCGCACAGCATCTACGCGCCGTACGTCGACTCGAACCTGCAGAACAAGTTCTGGGACTTTGGTGCGGATGCCATCGTCGATACGAACCGCTACATCCGGCTGACGCAGGACCGGCCGTCGCAGATGGGCTGGCTGTGGTCGCGGCTGCCGCTGACGGCGGACAACTTTGAGATCGTGTTCGAGTTCAAGATCGACGGCCATGCCTCGCACGTCGCGGGTGACGGCATGGCCGTGTGGCTCACGCAGGACCGCGCCAAGCCCGGCCCCGTATTCGGCTCGATCAACTACTTTACCGGAATGGGTCTGTTTTTCGATACGTATCCGAACGCGCGCCATCCGTACGCGTTCCCGCGCATCTCGCTCATGAGCGGCAACGGCGTCGAGGCGTACGAGAACGACAAGGACGGCGCACGCCAGGAGCTCGCTGGCTGCAGCATCGACTACCGCAACGCCAAGATCGCCACCAAGGGCAAGCTGATCCATGTCAAGGACGTGTACACCGAGCTCCAGATCCACCACTCCGAGTGGGACCACTGGGAATCGTGCTTCAAGCTCGACAACCTCACGCTGCCGCTCAACCCGTACCTCGGCTTCTCGGCATTCACCGGCGATGTGTCGGACAACCACGACATCGTGTCCGTCACCACGTCGAACATTGTGTACCGCAACAGGACGCCTCAGCAGTTGAGGGACATGAAGAAGCTGCACTTCCCGGAGAAGTTCGGCGCAAAGCCCAAGAAGAAGGGCTGGTCGTTTGGTGGGAATACAAAGGGGTACTCGAGCGATGTTTCCGAGCCGTCGGCGCGCGGGGGTGGTGGTGGGAGGGGCGGGTTCGTCGGGTTTGTCGTCGGCGTGTTCGGCGTCGTGTTCTGGCTGCTCAAGTGGGCGTTGATCATGGCTGCCATCGGAGCGCTGGTTATGCTCGGCTTGCAGTATCAGAAGCGTCAGAACATGAAGCGCTTCTGACGCCTCGCACAGCACTCTTCGGCATTTGTATCCCAGTCAAACCACGACACACTGCAATCGCATTCACTCAAAACACATCACAGCTCGAGCTGCTGAACGAGCAGCGCGCGCAGCGTATCCACATCCACCGCGAGCGGCTTGGTCGTCAGCCGCACCCTGCTCTGCGCGCTCCCCCCACGCGCACCCGCGGCGAACTGCACGCTGAGCACGCTCGGCTGCGCGAACGTGAGCGTGCACAGCAGTCGGCGAGCCTGCCCCCCTGCTTGCACGTACACCCTCGCATGGCCGTGCAGCGAGTCCGCCGCTGGTGCCTGAGTCGACGCGGACGCTACGCCGTCGACGATGCGGCTCAGGGCGTGCGTGAGGTGCGCGGGGCTCGCGCCCGTGTCGAGTGGGACGAGGTGGACTGTGACGCGCGAGTCCGTGTGCGATGCGCGTTGCTGGACGTGGCTCAGCATGGAGCCGAGGCGGTGGACGAAGGACCAGTAGTGCAAGCCGACGAGGGCGGGGCCGAGCGTGTCGAGCCTGCGCAGCGCGTGGCTCGTCGCTGTGCCGCCGGCTGCGATGCCGCCCTTTGCACTCGTTCCG
>LT795067.1:464566-507602 GCA_900162835.1 Sporisorium reilianum f. sp. reilianum | reverse complement strand
ATCGCTGCGCCGCGCGAGGTCCACGGCGAGCGCAAAGGCCTGATACTTGCGCAGCGGGCCCATGCGCAGGAACGCGAGCAGCAGCGCCGCGTGCGGTGCATAGCGCGGCGCCTCCGTTTCGCTGGCAGACGAGGAGGTGGCGACGAGCTCGACGACCAGATCCAGCCGCTTGGTCAGCACGATGCGCACCGACGTCGCCGTCAGCCGCACCCCGAAGCTCGGCGGCAGCTTGCGCGCCTGCGCCACCACATCGCCAAACACCAGCTCGTCCGTCGCTTCGCGCGACGCGTCCTGCAGCTCCTCGTCCAACACCGCGCCTACCACCACTGGTGCCGCACCTTCTCCCGTCCCCGTTGTGCCCGACGAGGACGCGGGATCGCTCGACCATTCCAGCCTCTTTTCGTCCTTCTGCTGTTGTTCGGGCCCGCTGCTGGAGGGTGGCCAGAGGACGAAGCGTACGCGCAGGCGACGGTGCATTCGGTCGGGGAAGACGAGCTTGTGCTTGATCTCGTCCGCTGTCGTGTTTGCAGAAGATGAGGCGTTGTCGGCCCAGTAGGCTAGACTGCGTCGTCGGAGCTCGATGGGCGCTTCAGGCAGGCCGAAGCCGATCCATGCGTCGCGTGCGCCTTCTTCTTTCACCTTGCCGTCCGAGGTGATGATGGGGGTGCCGAAGCCTTGTAGCCCCGCCGCTGCCGTTGCTTTCTTCTCTCCTCCCTGTTTCTTGCCTCCCTTCACCGTCTTTGCTTCACCCGCCTCCTCTTTTCCAGCAGCAGCAGCTGGGTCAGCTTTATCAGCATCACCTTCATCCACATCCACCTCCTCCTCCTCCTCGCCCGTAGACACCCCAAACCGCTCCACATCCAGCAACGGCCTGCCCGGCGTCATCCCCCACCCGCGCGCATGCAGCCCGATCAACGCACGCCACCTCTCCCTATTCGCGCCCTGACTCGCCCTTAACTCGCCCGCAGCACTGCTCAGCAGCTCGGCCGCATTCGCGATCGCCTTCCTCTTCGTCTCGAGCACCACCTTGAACTCGCGCAGCTTGGCCTCGGCGAACCCCGGAGCGGCCTCGATCTCGCGCTGCGCCTGCTTGAGCCCGTACGCCGCGCTGGTCGGATCAGCGTACTCGTCGTCGTCCGAGTCGGCGTCCGCGGCGTCTGGGTCGGCGAGCGTGCGTCGCACCGCGGTGGTGGTGGACGCGAGCGAGGTGCGCGAGAGCGCGATGGCGAGCGGGTCGAGCACGAATTCTTCCTCGCGGGCTGTGGCGAGGTGCGAGAAGATGCCGAGCGGTGCTTTGGGGGCGGTGGCGGTGGTGGTGGAGCCCGAGCGTGCGGATTGGCCGCCGACGCTGGGTGCGGGTGAGCCCATCCTGCCTGCTGCTGCGGTGGTGGTGCTGGTGGAGGTGGCGGAGCGATGCTGCTTGATGAGCATGCCGAGGAGCTGGTGTGCATGGATCGAGTTCAAGTGCGCGACGTCCAGGTTGGCGAGCACCGTGTTGCGCATCGCGATGAACTCGCTCTCTGCGATCGTTCCGCCTACTTTCTCCCCCGACCGCCTCAGCAGCCCCGCTGCCGCATCTGCATCCTCCTCCCCTTTCCCTTTCCCTTTTCCTTCCATGTCTGCACCGTCCTCCTCGTCGTCATCACTACTACTCGCAACAGACTCCTGCTCGCGCTCCCTCTTCCCCCGCATCAACTGCGACGTCCGGAACCGCGAGAAGTCCCCCCGCTCCGCCCACAGCCGTCGCACATCCTCCCCCAGTTGCACGGATGCAGGCTTGCGAGTCGCGAAAACATTCGTGCCATCCGCAGTGATGTCTTGCAGCTTGCGCTCGCGTTCGAATGCGTCGAGGATGGTGTGTGCGGCACCGGTGGAGCTGGAGGGGTACGGGTCCGGATCGGTGTAGATGTGCACGGGTTCCACGGAGAGTTGTACTTCTTTTGGCGGTGCAGCAGGTACGGTGGAGGGTCCTGCGTCGGTCGAGCGAGACATGGTGTCCGAATTGAGATGGATAGAAGCGGCAAGAGATGTGATGAACTTGACGCTGGATCATGAATGTCGCATGGTCGTGAGGTCCAGCTGCGTATGCGATGGGAGAGTATGCGTCGAGCAACGACCACCGGTGTGAGTCTATAGATGCTGTATGCTGGCGGTGAGAGACGCTCGAGACGATGAGAGGTGGTTGTGATGGTGGTTGAAAGATGAGAGTGTCTTTCGATGTTTCTTCTCGACTGTCCGTGCGACTTCCAAAAAATAAAAAATAAAAAAATAAAAAATCATTTAATTTTATTCGCTGCTCACCATCACCGACACCCAAAACTGACACTGACACCATCTCAACCGCTCGCTGGTCATCCACACGCACACACTCGCTCGCACTTGCTCAGATCTAAGCTGATCGTATAACTTCCCACCAGCACTATTACACCGCCATCACGCCCACTCGCCACCCGCACCCGCTGCGGTCTCCTTCACCTCTTCCTCCGCCACCCTCCTCTCCCACGTCCTCCGCACCTCGTGCAATCCAAAGCTCACACCCGCGATCCCCGCCAAAAACACCAGATCCGCCAACGCGAGCGCCGTCGTCTGGAACACGCCCTGCAGCGGCGCCAGATACACCATGGCCATCTGCGCGAGCAGCGACACACTCACCGTCACCCCCAACATCCGGTTGGCCGTGATCGGCGTGTGCAGCCCGCGGTTCTGCACCGCCGAGACGAGGTCCAGGAAGACAAAACACGTAAACGTCATGGTGGAGTCGCGCGGGTCGGCGACCTTCTCGCCGCCGGCCTCGATATCGGCGGGCACGAGCTCGTGCATGTACACGTACAGCGTGCCGAGCACCACCATGGCCGCGCTGAACGCGATGCGGTACAGCAGGCGCCGGTTGAGCACCGGCGCGTTCTTGGCGCGCGGCGGGCGCGACATGACGCTCTTGCGGTCCACCGGGTCGACGCCGAGACTCTGGCTCGGTGGGCCGTCCATGAGGATGTTGATGAACAGGATCTGCATCGCGTTGAGCGGCAGCTTCAGCCGGAACGCCGTGCTGAGCGTGATGAGCGTCAGCGCCGCCACGGCGGTGGACAGCTGGAAGCTGAGGAAATTCTGGATGTTGTAAAAGATGCCCTTGCCCTCTTCGACCGCCGCGAGGATGGTGGCAAAGTTGTCGTCGACCAAGATGACGTCCGCCGCTTCTTTCGCCACGTCGGTGCCGCCCTTGCCCATGCTGATGCCGATGTCGGCCATCTTGAGCGCCGGCGCATCGTTGACGCCGTCGCCCGTCATGGCCACCACCGCGCCCGCCGACTGCAACGCCGCGATGATCGCCATCTTGTGCCGCGGCGTGGTGCGCGCAAACACCGAGACCGAAGGGATGCGTTCCTGCAGCTGTCGTTCGGTGAGCGCGTCCATCTGCCGCCCCGTGAGCACGCTCGATGTCGTCGACGCAGCAGAGCCAGAAAGAATGCCGAGCTGCCTCGCCATGGCTACGGCAGTGACCTCGGAGTCGCCCGTGATCATGACCACCTGCACGCCGCCGCGTGCGAGCGATGCGATGGCCTCCTTGACGCCTGGCCTGGGTGGATCCTGCATCGCTTGCAGGCCCGAAAAGGTCAACGTGCGCTGGTCCAGACTGCCCTGCGCACCGGACGCAAAGCCCACCACGCGCAGACCTTGGCTCGACAGCCGTTCTGCTGCCAGCGTGATCTTCTTCCTCCACGCGTCATCCAGTCGAACAGGCGACCCTTCCGCGCCCAGCACGCTGCTGCATTTACCCAACACCACCTCCAAGGCACCTTTGACGTACACCGTCTCGCCCGCTCCCGCACCTGCTGTACTGAGCACGCCCGTCACCGCCATAAACTTGGTCTCCGAGTCAAACGCCACCTCGGCGCTCTTGTTGAAGTACGGCCTCTGATCCTCGAGCCCAAACACGCGCAGGATGTTGACGAGCGCCACATCGGTCGCCTGCCCGACATTGGTGCCGAGCTCGTTCCGGTGCGAGTTGTTGCACACATTGCCCGTGAGCAGCACCCTCGACAAGGCCTGCGTGTGCTTGTGCGACATGTGCTGCGCCACATCCACAATGTCGTCCTCGGCAGTCCAGCACTTGGTGACGGCCATCTCGTTGGTCGTCAACGTACCCGTTTTGTCGGAACACACAACCGAGACCGATCCAAGCGTCTCGACCGAAGGCAGCTTCTTGACAATGGCCTTGCGGTGCGACATGCGCAGCACACCGAGCGCCAGCGTGACAGTGACCACGATGGGAAGACCTTCCGGGATCGCAGCCACCGCCAGCGACACGCCGATGGTAAACATCTCGAGCCAGGGTCGTCGCTGCCAGACGCCCATGAGGCAGATGACGGCAATGACGGCAAAGCTGATCATGCTGAGCTCCTTGGCCAGCTCGTCCATGCTGAGTTGGAGCGGGGTGCGCTTTTCGACCACTTCGTCGACCATGCTGAAGATCATGCCGAACTCGGTGGTGGCGCCCGTGCCGACGACGATGCCTCTGCCGTGGCCCGATTTGACCAATGTGCCCATGAAGGCGATGTTCTCGCGCTCGTTGATCGAGGTTGTATCTGGCTCGTCGCCATCTGGCCCGTTGAGAGCGTGGCCGTTGCTGGCGCCGTTTGCTGTGCCGTTGGCACCACGGTTGGCTGCGGCTGCACGTGGCACGACGTCTGCATGCTTCCTCCTCGGCTTGATCTCGCCCGTCAACGTACTCTCGTCGATCTCGAGCGAGACGCACTCGCAGATCCTGACGTCGGCCGGGATTCGATCACCCGTGCTGAACGTGACCACATCGCCGGGCACCAGCTCGTTGGCGAGCACGCACGAGTTGACTGCGTCGCGCACCAGGTGGCAGTAGTGCGGGACGAGCTTGTTGAGCGCCTCGAGCGACTTTTCGGACTTTTGCTCCTGGTAGAAGGCGACGCTGATGACGATGACGATGGCGATGGTGATGCTGACGGCGTCGTCGATCTGACCGATGAGCAGGCTCACGGCTGCGCTGCCGAGAAGGAGCAGGATGAGCGGCTCCTGGAACTGGGCGAGGAACTTTTTCCACGGATCGTCGCCTGCGCGGACGGCGAACTCGTTGTAGCCTCCCGCCTCTCTCCTGGCTTCGTGGACAAGCAGCGGCGAAAGACCCGTGTCGAGCGAAGGACAGTGCAGGCTCTCGAGGCACTGCTGCACCGAGAGATGTGTATACAGCGCAGATGCAGAAACGTTGGCCGAGCGCAGGGACGAGGACGGTATTGACGAAGACAAAGCATTCTGAAAGTCGACCGAGGTGGCTGGGCACGAGGAGGCGTCTGAGCTGTTGCGCTTGTGTGCTGCTGCTGCGGCCGCACCACGAGATGGTGATGAGAAGGATGGTGGATATGCACTGTTGTTTGCTGCACCGCCCGCGTACGGGTCGTCCGGGTTGGCTTTGCGGAGTGTGGTGCTGAAGGCGAACTGGTCTGCAGCTGGAAGCTGTGAGGAAGAGGACGGCGGTATTGACGATGCTGACGGCAGATCGTATTCCGACGTGGGCACGCTGCGGTACCGGTTGGCAGCCGCCATGGTGAGGACAAAGGTTGCGCTTGAGCCTTGAGTTGGATGCGCTACTTGTGCTATGTGGATGCGCTGATGTTGGAGGTGCTAGCCGGCATGGTCGATGCTGAAAGGCGAAGCGTATGGTAGTAGGACAGAAGGAACAATATCCTTGTCGTCCTCGTCAAAAGAGTCAGTGTCCGTGCTCAGCTGTCTTGTGCGCCTTCTGTCCCGAAACACGCGCTGTCCAACGTGGCTGCCTCGCTGAAACACCAAAGCCTAAAAGGGGAAAAGGCAAAAAATCGCCGAATGAATTAGCATGGCTTGGCATGTTGAGCGTCCTCTCTCTCACAACACTTTGGAGCAGACACACACGCATCGAAGCTCTCCATGTCGACCACATAGGCAGTATCTGTCCATCCCTCCGCACAATCCACTCACCCGAAGCAGGCATCGAAGCAAGTGTCGATGAGACCAAAGGGTAGATTCTTGTCGAGAGACGGCAGATGCTAAAAGTACAGGAAATTTTGAGAAAGAAATCGCAGAGAAAATGACGACCGAAAAAAGGAGGCGTCACGGAGAGCAGTTTGGGTAGAAGGGAGGCGAGGGCGACATGGATGTGAATGGTCTCGAGCGATGGTGCTGGCAATGCGAGATGGCATTCAAGCTAGTCGGGAGCTGAAGGGTTCTGCTGAAAGACGCCTCCAGTTCTAGCCGGTTCCACAGCGCCAACAGCGAAGAAGCCGGGCAGAACCGAGTCGACCGCACACCATGCACATCGACAGCTGCGACGAACCGCAACACGTGTCCGCTCCAGTATCCACCACTCAGCGCATGAGCAAATACACATTGGAGCCAATGGTAATGTTGCTCATATGCCTAAAGTTGCCCGTGAGCGCCATCATCAGGCCGCCAAACGAGCCGTACACGGTCACCTCGTCGTTGACCTTCTCGTCGTACCTGTAGATCTTGCCGTACATGACGTAGTCAAAGTCGTCGGCAACGCCGCCGTTGCCCGGCTGATCGAGGCGCCATGCATCGCGCTCTGCCGCCTGTGCTGCTGCGTCGTGCGTCTCTGCGTCGACGCCGGCGTCGGGT
The DNA here is from genome assembly GCA_900162835.1 of Sporisorium reilianum f. sp. reilianum. Classification (NCBI taxonomy): domain Eukaryota; kingdom Fungi; phylum Basidiomycota; class Ustilaginomycetes; order Ustilaginales; family Ustilaginaceae; genus Sporisorium; species Sporisorium reilianum. Next base: position 500,963 of record LT795067.1, on the reverse strand, counting down.
TTGGTGGCGGCCGTGTCCTTTTTCAATGTGGATGCGAGCTGGAATGTGAGCTGCTGGCCTTCTGTGACGGGCCACACGTCTGTGGCAATGTCGATCGAGAGCGACATTTCGAGTGATGGCGACGAGGCGATGATTCGCGAGACTGTCGGGAGCAAGACAAGAAGAGTTAGTCTAAGCTTGTTTCGCAACAGCAAACGCAGCAATGTCGTCGCATCATCCACACAAGTGACTGTGCGCAATGAGAAAAGCTGCCACTCACCTCGATCAAACTTCTTGCCATCAGGGTCGATCTGGCTGACGACGAACTGCGTGTCGAACAGGTTGGTAGGGTCCATCTTGTCGTAGTCTGGATGATTGTTCGCCCTGGATCAGAGCCGGTATGATGTTGCAGACTGAGACGGGGTCGTCTCGGATCGTGGTATACGGTGGCACAAGATGGCCGACAGCGTGGAGGTGGTTGCGAATGAGGTTGATGGCGGTGATGAGGAGATGGAGTTGATCGTTTCCAGTTTCTTCTCGAGATTTTTGGCTTGCTTTTCTCGGAACTCGCCTCTTTGCCAAACTCAGAGATCGGGGTCAGAAGTGCGCAATCGGGCTTACACAGCGGCTTGATTTTCCGGAAACGGCGGCTGGAATTTTGGACCCTGAAATCGCCCTCGCCCGCGTCTTCTCTGGATCGGCAGTTGCATTTCTCTCGCTCGTTCCTCCACTTTCGCCTGACTCGCACATGTGACATGTAACCCTCTCTCGAACCAACACTCTTGCTCGTCATCATCATCGTCATCATCACAACCACCATCTTCATTGCCCCTCCAAAGATGACACAACCAGGGCCATCCATCGCCAACCTCTCGCAAACCCTTTCCTCCACCGCAGGCGGCAATGCAGCGTGGTACGACTCGATGCTGTCGCACCTCTCCTCGCAGCCCGCGTGGCCAGCCGATAAAGAAAACGCCATCCTGGAACCGTACACGTACCTCGACTCGCATCCGGGCAAGGAGGTGCGCACAAAGCTCATCGAGGCGTTCAACGTGTGGCTGCAAGTGCCTGCGCGCAAGCTGGATGCGATCTGCAACGTGGTGCGCATGCTGCACACCGCCTCGCTGCTCATGGACGACGTCGAAGACAACTCGGACCTGCGCAGGGGCATTCCGGTCGCACACAAGATCTACGGCGTGCCGCAGACGATCAACACCGCCAACTATGTCTACTTTCTCGTGTTTAGCGAGATCTTTCGCATGAACGAGGACTCGTCCGCCGCTGAGTCGCCGCCGCTCTCGCCTACCGCGGCTGCAGCGGCGGGTGGGGTGCCGAGAGCAACGGTCGAGCGGCTGGTCGTGGACGAGCTGATCAATCTGCATCGTGGACAGGGCATGGACTTGCTGTGGCGCGACAGCCTCATCTGTCCCACGGAGGAGGAGTACGTCGAGATGGTCAACAACAAGACGGGCGGTCTGTTTCGCATTGCGGTCAAGCTCATGCTTTCCCAGTCGCCCTCTGCGCGCTCGGCTGGGTTTCCGGACTTGATCCCCGTCGTCAACCTGATCGGCCTGCTCTTCCAGATCCTGGACGACTTTATGAACCTGCAGAGCAGCACGTACGCCGAAAACAAGGGTTTCGCCGAAGACCTGACCGAGGGCAAGTTCAGCTTCCCCATCATCCACTCGATTCGCGCCAGCGTGCGGCACGACGCGACGCCGACAGCTGCAGCAGCCGGCCCAACGAACAGCACAACTCCAGCGACGGAGGCGGCAGGGGTCAACGCGCCCAACCCGACCGTGGTGCCGAGCAGCGCGGCGGCGGGCAAGGGCGCCAACCGACAGATCCTCAACGTGCTGAAGCAGCGGCCGACGGACCTGGCGACCAAGCAGTACGCCGTGTCGTACATGCGTAACGTGACGCGCTCGTTTGAGTATACCGTCGACGTGCTCGAGCGGCTGGATGCGCAGGCGCACCGCGAGATCCGGCGGCTCGAAGCGGCGCTCGTGATACCGAATCCGCGGCTCAAGGCGATCTTGGAGGCGCTCAAGACGAGTTGGAAGTCGGCGTGATCGCAATTCAAAAGCATTCTGACTGCCAGCTTCGTGCTGTGTGTGTGAAGCGGTGAAGCGTGTTTCATTATGAGCTGTTGGACGAGTCAGAGCTTCGCCGTCGCCGCCTGCTGCGCGTCCTCCCTCCTCCTCGTCTGCGCCATCTTGAGCAGAGCGTACAGCGTCTGCAACCTGGGCATCTCGATGCCGTCCCGCCTCGCAATCCTTATCGGATTCCCCAAAATCACCTCCAGCTCCATCGGTCTGCCCGCCTGCCAGTCGAGGAGCATGCTTGGCTTGCCCGCCGTGTTGCGCTCTGTCGACTTGAGGATGCGGTCTGGGCTGGCGTGTTTCTTGGCGTCGAACGGAATACCCAACACTCGAGGGGCGGTGGAGAAGATCTCGACCATGCACGCATGCAGATGCGCGCGCAGTTCCGGGTCGAGTGCCATGCGCGCGTTGGGGGTGCCGCCGGAGAGCACGGCCGAGGGGTTCATGGAGGCGTTGATGCACAGCTTGTGCCAGCGCGTCTGCTGGAGCGCGAGCTCGGGCGTGTGTTCGGCGTCGCGGATGCCCGTGGCGCTGAACCACGCGACGAGGTTGCGGATGTGTGCATCTGTTTTGGCGGTTAGCTGGTCCAGCAGTGTTGGGTCGCTGAGGAGCGTGTTGGGCTTGGCCTGGCCGTTGGTGTACGTGCCCATGGTGATGCGCGTCCACCTGTTCTGGCGCACCACGCCGTGGCGCACCTGCTCGGCGCTGATCACAGTGACCGCACTCACGATCGGATTCTCGCCGTACTCCGCGCGGTGCACCTCCTCAATCCCCACGCCGTTCTGGATCAGCACGATGCAGCTGCCCCCCACCCCACGTGCGACGAGCGGCCGGATATCGTGCGCATCGTTCGTCACATCCGGCAGCGCCTTGGTCGTCACCACCACATAGTCCCACCGCACCCCCGCCTCCCCCGCCGCCCCAATCGACGCAAACACCTTGTGCGGCGTGAAATGGTAGTTGCCGAACGAGTGCGTCTCGAGTGTGACGCCGTTGGCCGCAATCGCCGCGTAGTTGGACCGACACACGAGCGAGACGCGGATGTCGTGGTCTGCGTGCGTCTGTTGCAGTTTCGAGGCGTAGAAGCAGCCGACGGCGCCGGCGCCCACGATGAGGATGTGCACTGTTTCGCCCATGTTGAGTGTCGAGGGTGAGGTAAAGAAGGAGGGATGGTGGTGAACGCAACGCGGGGAGAGAGGAGGCGAAAGAGCGAATAAATCCGGGCGGACGTGCGGAACCGGCAACTCAAAAAATCCGCGATGCGTAGCCGAGTCAACGCCAACCACTCGATTGCACCACCTCGTCGCAACACTCTCTCAGATTGGACCGGACGACGTACAGCTGAGCACAGCCTTCCAGCCAAGAGGAAATGTGAAGTAACCGTGACAGAGTGAGCGCAAAAGGATGTATGTACAGAAAAAGAGTGGACAGTCTAGCTGACCATGAGGGAAAAAAGGAGCCTGCGATTGGTATTGGCGAGATACTTGCTGTCGTTGTTGGATCAGAGCGTAAGGTTGTACTCGTACTCGCTCTCGGTGTTCTGGCTCAACCAGAGCAGAACGGTCGACGACATGATGCAGGCGTTCTGAATCACGTTGGCCACGCCGTAGTACTCGTAACCTTCCGGCAGATATGGCACCAGATACTTGACCGTCAGCACAGTGATACTACCCGCCAGCCCACCTGCCATCAGCGCAAAGCCAATAAACAAAAACAGCCTCGCCCTCCACTGCACGCTGTCGCCCGCAAACCCGCCTCCTCCTCCACCACCAAACGAAAAGGCAGCGCCGACATCGGTCAGGTGCTGCTTGTCGATGAGGTTGACGACGATCATGCCGAGCGTGCCGCACAGAGCGGGGACCCAGTCGGCAAAGGTGATGTAGGTCGCTGGTGGTTCGTAGGGCAGCGTGGGGTCTTTGGGCGGGTGTCGGCGCATGGACGAGATGATGGTGGCATCGAGGAAGAACCACCATCCGAGCGCAAACAGCGCGCCGGAGAGGTAGATGCCGAGCTGACGCTTGCTGGTTTGGAGGAAGGCGGGGAGTTGCGGCAGGGGGATGAGGCAGACGCGTCTCGGGTCGTAGGATCGTCGTGGCAGCGACATGGCGATGAGTATGCTTTTGGGTCCGATGGATGGAGTGGATGGAACCAAAGTCGAACCGAAAAGTACGAGTTGCAGACCTGAGGCAGGCTGTGTTTGAAGGCGGTTCTGCGACTATGTTGTGCGTATAAGCGTGCCCTTCTTGATGCGATGGAGGATCTTGACGAGCAGGATGGAATCGAGATGGTAGAACGTGGGATGAGAGCGGGCGCACGGTGACGGCACAAAGCACCGCCGCAACTGCGTGTGGAGGATTCTGGGCGCCGTTCGCGGAGCCGACCCCCTTTTTTTTCGACGAGAAGCAGGAATCCAACGCGCGGCCTAACACTATTCGAAATGGCTCGAAGGATGGCGCGTGCGCTGCTGTTTTCTCTTACGACTGACCGCTTTCGGCGCTGCTGCTGGAAAAGTTCATAAGAAAATGATACGCAAAGCCAAAATGCGAAAAAGATGAACTGAATGCGGCTTCGCCTTGGCAGTGGCGCCTCTGTTTCTGTTTGAGCTTGCCTTGCGAGCTTTCTCACTCTGCAAATGCCGTACAGTCGAGGCAGGGAGCCAAGCAGAGAAAGGGAGAGGCGCTTTTTGGATGCGTGTCTCGCTTCCCAGCTACATTATCGACCATACTCGTTCATCTGTTCGATTCGAGATGAGATGATCGCCGTCGACGGACTGTTCCTGTGCAAGATTGCGTGTGTGGGTCTCTTCGTTCGCTGTGGTCGACGGCGAAGAACGGCGTTGGCAGGCAGCGAAGCGGGGGCGCTTCTGAACCAGAACAAAAGCGAGTCGAGCGCGGGATTTTTGGGCTGAAAACAGCCTCTCGCACAGGTCCATCTTTCGATGCGCCAGCCAGCCAGTCAGCCACTTTTGCCATTTGCATTTGCATTTTCTCTCTGTCGACCATCCGTACGCCGCCGCCGCCTTCGCCTTCGCCTTCGCCTTCGCCTTGACACGGTCCACCTTTTTTTTTTCTTTCTTTTTGCCCTTTTCGGCGTGGTGCGGTTTGCCTTCTCTCTACCAACCTTCTGTATTCTGGATCCACTTTCGACGACGACGACCTTTCTCAACACCTCCATCACACATACACTCGCTCGAGGGTCACTCGGACCAACCTGGAACGGAATCGAACCTTGCTCCTCTTTCTAAAATCGCACCAAGCTGGACCGCAATCGCATCTACCGCAGCATCCCTTCTCTTCGCCATACTGACCGCACCAAAGCGAAAGGCCTCTGGCGATCTCGAATCGGCCCAACAATCCCCCACCAAGCTACACGCGCCCCTTGCTCCGTCTCACCACGCCAACGCGCTCCATCCTGCCACTCGTCTCACCGCGCAATTGGAAAAGGATCCACGTCAACAGCAACAACTGCCGCTCTCCGTAGACATGTCGGCCGTCCCTGCTGGCAACGCCGACTATTCGGCCACACACGAAGCTGCCGTCGCCGCCGCAGCAGCAGCCTCGGCATCGTCATCACATCCCCAAGCTGCATCAGCCGTCGTCGACGCAAAGCAGTTGCCCGCCCACGTCGCCAGCGCCAACTCGGCAGGCACCTACAGCTCCGCCTCGCTTCCCCTTGCCATTGCCGCCCAGCAGCGCAAGTTGAGCGGCCGATATGCGCTCTCGGACTTTGCTGTTGAGCGCACGCTCGGCACGGGCAGTTTCGGACGCGTCCACCTGGTGCGCTCGCGTCACAACCACCGCTTCTACGCCATCAAGGTGCTGCGCAAGGAACAGGTGGTCAAGATGAAGCAGGTCGAACACACCAACTCGGAAAGAGCGATCCTTTCCATCGTCCGACATCCCTTCCTCGTCAATCTGTGGGGCACCTTCAAGGACTCGACCTTCCTGTACATGGTCATGGACTACGTTCCCGGCGGCGAGCTTTTCACGCTGCTGCGCAAGTCGCAGCGCTTCCCGCATCCCGTCGCCAAGTTCTACGCCGCCGAAGTCGCGCTCGCCATCGACTACCTCCACCAGAACAACATCATCTACCGCGACCTCAAGCCCGAAAACATCCTGCTCAGCGCCGACGGCCATCTCAAGATCACCGACTTTGGCTTCGCCAAGTACGTGCCCGACGTCACGTGGACGCTGTGTGGCACGCCGGACTACCTCGCGCCCGAGATTGTGAGCAGCAAGGGCTACAACAAGAGCGTCGACTGGTGGGCGCTCGGCGTGCTGCTGTACGAGATGCTCGCGGGCCACCCGCCGTTCTTCACGGAAGATGGCAACCCGATCAAGCTGTACGAGAAGATCATCGCGTGCAAGGTGCGCTATCCGCCGTACTTTGAGACGGGGGTGAAGGATCTGCTCAAGAACCTGCTGACCGCGGACTTGAGTAAAAGGTACGGAAACCTGCACAGGGGAAGCAAGGACATCTTTGGACACATGTGGTTCGCCGAGGTCGACTGGGACCGGCTGTACAGGCGCGAGATCCCGGCGCCGTACCTGCCGACCGTGACGGCCGATGGCGACTCGAGCCAGTTCGAGCGGTATCCCGAGAACGACGTGACCGAGTACAGCCGCACGGATCTGCCGGACAGCCTGGGCCACCTGTTCCCGGATTTCTGATTTGGAACGCTACATTCTTTGGCATTGCTACAGCTCGCCGTGTGTGCCCGACTTGCGTGCGGCGGCGCGTGGGCCCTTGATCTCGAGCAGTTCCACTGCAAAGCGGCGTACGTGTTGAGCCAAGTTAGTCATATGCGCCTGAGATTCGGGGTGGTGTTGGGGGGGTGGCTTACCTTCAAAGATGAGATGGGCGTTGGGCGGGATGGTGCCGCCGGCGCCGCGTTCGCCGTATCCGTCGCTGGGCGGGATCTTGAGCTTGCGCTTCTCGCCCACGCACATGTCGCGCAGGCCCTTGTCCCAGCCTTTGATCACCTGGCCCACGCCCACTGTGCCGTCGCGACAAGAAGAGGTTGTTGTCAGTATGCGTTTGATGGGAGGGGGGAAGTGTGGGGTGAGAAAAGAGCTTACGCGTGAACTCGAACGGCTGGCCGCGGTCGAGCGACGAGTCGAACTTCTTGCCGTCCGCCTGCAAATCGTGCATTCGTACAAGATGTCAGTTGCTAGATGTAGCTAAAGGTGCGAAAGGAGCGGGCGGTCAACGTACGAGTGTTCCAGTGTAGTGCCTGTCCCAATGTCACATCCCAAGACGGTGTCAGCTATCGCTTCTCCAACTCTCTCCAGCTTGAGAAAGTTCGTGCTTACATGGCCAGCAAGTCTCCAGCCTGCGACTTGTCGTCGCACACCTCGGGGCGGAACTTGACGCCCACCTGCAGCTTGTCCGGCAACGTGCTCTCCGAGGCTGCCACCATCGACGCAGCGGCTGCGAGCGCCAGAGCCGCGATTCCGGTTGTGAGTTTCATGCTGTGCGAAATTGTCCGAGGTTAGTGTGTGAGATGGGATGATGGTGTGGAGAGAGGGTGTTGGACGGGTCGGTGGTGTGTGTCTGTGCGCGAGCGTAGTTGCGACGTGGAGCGAAAGGGGGGGGGGGGGTCTTCTTATCGGCCGATAGAGGGGGGATGTGGAGCGCATTTGGAAAGTTGACTTTTTGAACTCCCTCCTCACCGTCACCGTCACTGCCACCATCATCAACACCGATACCCCTGCTCAAGCACACACTAGCTCACTCATCGAACCTCCAACACGCGCGCAAATTCGCTTGTACTTCGATCCGATCACGAAGCATCGTCCCTCGAACGCACTAGCACCAACCTAAATCGAATCGTTATCTCAATCCGCATCCCAACCCATCCGCTCGCCGTGGCCCCACATGTCGACAGCACACAGACCGAACTTCTCAGCCGCCAAAGCGCGCGCTCCAGGCACACGTCAATCCGAACAAACGTCCATCGCCAACATCCCGCAGCACACCAAGCTCAAGTTTCGTCAACCCGTCGCATCCACCTCCACCTCCGCACCAGCAGCAGCAGCGATACGCAGCGCCAGTGGCAGTGGAGGCGAAGCGGCGAGACGGCGCGATTTGAAGCGCGAGCTCGAGCTGGCCGAGTGGGAAGCGAGCAACCGGAAGCGCCAGCGGGACGGGTTGGAGGCGCTGCCCATGCCGGGGAGTGGTGCGGGCGAGGAGGAGGAGGAGGCGAGGCGCAGACGCGAAGCCATTGCGCAGGCGATCGAGCTGGACCGCGAGTCCGATGCGTCCTCCGCCGCTTCTTCCGACGAAGACGACGAGGAGGAAAAGCCAAATAACCCAACGTCCAAAGACGACGACAGCGACGATGACGACGCCCACTCCTCCGACTCCGCCTCCGACTCAGCCACAGACTCGGAATCCGAAGACGAACAAACGCTCCTCCTACGCGAACTCGAAAAGATCAAAGCCGAACGAGCCGCCGAAAAACAACGCCTCGCCGCCCTCGCCTCCTCCTCCGCCACCGCCTCGGAGCACGACGAAATCGCCCGTGGCAACCCCCTCCTCAACCTCCAGAACGCCTTCTCTTCCAGTAGCACACCCAGTACCAGTAAAAACGACGCTCCCGAATTCGGCGTCAAGAAGCGCTGGGACCACGATGTGATTTTCAAAAACCAGGCCGAGGCCGCTGGTAACGGCAGTGCCAAGGGCGGCTTCGTGAACGACTTGACTCGCTCCGAGTTTCATAAGAAGTTTATCAACCGGTATATCAAGTAGATGGAACGCGGATTGCAGTGGGGATCATGTACAACACGCACCGTCAATCGCATGCTCACGCTGTTTTGTCTGACACACTTGCTCTCGCGGCTGTGAACAGATCCAAGTCGACTTCGTTGCCATCATTCGTACTGAAAAACAACTCTGGGACTTCTACACCACGCGCTCGCGCTCCAAGTCGCGCAACAGCCCCGCCAGCACCGCCGAGTAGACAAACACATACTGGCGGCCCGTCTGGATCAGCGACATCCTCTGCTCCCTAACACCCTCGACGATCGCCTTGATCACATCCTCGCCGCGCGCATACGCCTCGTCCGCCTCGTGCGCCGCGCCACCGTCTCGCGCACTCAGCTGGGTGTGATCTCTGGCAACCAGCACCTGCGAGTCGTGCGAGCTGGCGTTGCTCGCGTTGCTCACGCGATGGTGTTGCTGGTTGGCCGGAGTCGAGTGCGCCGACGTGTTGGGCGTGCCCGTGGCGTGGTTGTGCAGCATGTTGTGGAACGATGCCGTCGAGCCCGCCGAGTTGGACGCCGATACGCTTTCGCCTCGCGTGCTCTGAGACGGCTGCGCTGCCTGGCTGCTGAACCCGAAAACGTTGGACGTGGTCGACAAGGAGGTGTCAAACGGCGTGGGCTCGTTGCTGCCCGTGATGGTCGAGGTCGACGTATCACCCGCGGTCGCAGTGCTGGCGGCAGCTGAAGACACGCCGTCTCCACCCTTGGAAGCCCTGTCGTCGCCATTCTGCTGACTCTGCGCCTGCTGAGAGATGGACAGATCAAACGGATTCATCGCCGACATGAGCGCCTCGTCGATCGAACGTCCACCTTCATCCGACCCGCTCGGCGAGACCCCGTTGCCGCTCGACAGACGCGAGTGCACACCCGCAGCCGAGGAGAACGACGACCGAGCCGATCCGCCACCGCCGTGGAACGAGGGCGTCGACACTTCGGAAAACGGCGACGAGGCTTGACGCCAGGCATCCCTCGACGACAGCTGCAGCGTCGCCACACGTGTAGGCGACAGCGCAGGATCCGATCCAAACGCGTTCACGCTCAAAGCGCCCTCATGCTGCTGCCTCGGCGAGGTCAAGGCCGAATCGTGGCTCGAAGCGTTCTGCATCGCGCTGCCCGCACCCGCATTTCGGATCCTCGCGCTGGCAAGTGGGTTGAAGCGGAACGTAGGCGAGGTGAATGGGTTGCTGAAACCGCTCGTGGCGCCCGCACCGTTGCTGTCGACGCTGCTGCTGCCCGTCGAAGGCTGCATCGAACGAGACGAACGCATCGGTGCATCTCCTGGTGCATTCTTGGGAGCGCTTCGGCTGCTGCCGCTGCCCGTGCTGCCCAAGCTGCTGCCGAGAAGGCTCGCAGCATCGGCGCCGTTGCCGCTCTCGTTCGAACGCGATCGGAACATGGGAGGCGGCGAGCTGATGTCGCGTGCAGAGCTGCTGCTTCCGCCGTAATTGCTGCCCACGTCGATGTCCATACCGGTGGGAGACAGTTCGCGCTTGAGGCTGCGTCGGGGCGTGCGTGGGAAGCGGTCGGCGAGTGGCGAGGAGGGAGGCGCCATGTCTACCTCGGGAGTGTCGTTGGCCAGAGGGGCGCCATCGGCTGCAACGAGATTGTTCTCCCAAGGTGCGGGCTCTGAAATCAGGGTTGCATCTCTTGCTTCCGCCGCGAGCAGCTTCTGACGGCGTCCGACTCTGCGGAGCACGTCGAGCGCCGCGTCGATGACGATAAAAGCACCGGTGCGACCGACACCGGCGGAGCAGTGCACCACCATGGGACCAGCAGCCGAGGCATGACCCTGCGTCGACGGACTGCGCAATTCAGTGTCGGCAGCGTTCTGCACAGAATCAGCGAGGTCCATGAGGGTCAGCAGCGACTGAGGAGTCTCGGGGATGTGGTAGTCAGGCCAAGCGATGTACTGCAGCTGCACGATCCGGCGAGAGGCGGCCTGTGGCTCGGAGAGGTTCTTGAGCAGGAAGGTGCGGCGGACGGTGGTTGGCTCACGCTTGGCCGCGGCAGTATCCTGCTGCGACGAAGACGAATGCGATGGCATCGACGGGAATAGAGCACCGCCGTCCTCCTGCGTGCCGAGAACTCCGTTGCACTCTTCGGCGCGCATCGTCTGTCCAGCTTCGTCGAGAACCACCTCTTCGAGCTTGGTGAGGCGGATCGAGTCGCCGTAAGCCGTGTTGAGCCAGTAAGGGTGGCTCTGCAAGCGGCCACTCTCGTGCTCGCGCGTGAGCATCACAATGACGCGGCTGTTCTGCTCCCACACGGCGGTCCAGAAGGCATCAAAGGTGCTGGGCAGCGGCGCCTGCGTGGCAATGTAGCGACGCTTACTGCCGAATCGGCGAGGCGGGTCGACAAACGAGCCATTCAGGTAATCGGAGCCCGTGTCGTGGGCAGACTGCGGCCTGGCGAGGCGCACACGGCTGTGCTCGTAGGTCCAGATGTTGTTGTAGCGGTTGTCGGCGCCACGTTCGAGCGCAGCCGCAATGCTGAACGGGAAGGCGTGACGCGAGGCCGGATCCAGATTCTGGCCTGAAGTGGACTGCTTGAGCAGGGCGGCCGCCTGGGCGCTGGCAAAGTCCTTGGAGCGAGGGTCCTGGTCCGATTCGGCCGAATGCTGCTGCATGGTGGCGATGAGACGGTTCTGCTCGGCCTTTTCTACATCGAAGAAAGCCTGGGCCAGGGCGTGGGCGCGATCGGCACCAGACATGTGGACGAGCTTCTGCAGGAAGGGAGGCAGTCGCTGCGTTTGCGACTCGGACATGATGGGCAGGTCCATGGGGATCTTCTCGGTGATGCCGTGCTGCAGCTCGCGGTTCTGGCGAATGTTGTCGAAGAAGGGATTGGCACAGGCAGCGGCGGAGCGGTTGGCACCAACAGCCTGATTCGTGAGGTTGCTGTCGCCGTTGCCCGCGTTTTGGTCGTGCTGCTGCTGCCGGCCTGCCAGATTGAGTCGGAACGCGTCGCCGGCGCCGCGCTGATTAGCGTCCTTTGCTGGCGACGTCGACTGGCCAGGCCAGCCGGCGACGGTGCTCTGGGTCTGGAAAGCCTCCATGGGAAGACCTCGAGGCTGGACGAGCGACTTGCGCTCACCACCTGCCTCGGCTGGGCTGCCGAACGAAGGAGCTGCAGCAACGCCGTTGAGCTTGAGCGTCGGCGGCTTGCGGCTGCGCCCGTCGGCGGCGCCCTGAGTTGTTGCAGCAGAGTTGGCGCTGTCGGCGCTGTGCTCGGCTTCAGCAGCTCTGGCAGGCGCGCCCGTGTCGATGAAGTCCTGCGCCTTCTTGGAACGGACGAGCTTGTTGAAGCCGCCGACGAGCCAGCAGAGCTCACCGGCAAAGCCAGCTGCCTCAAACTTTTTCAGGACACCAATGAGACAAGGACCGCCGCCACCGGCGGTAGCGTTGCCTGTGCCGTCGATGCGGCATGTGTCTGTGTCGAGCACGATGATCTTGTTGACGCCCGGCTCTTCGGGCAGGCTGATGGTAGCACCACGCTTGCGGACGGCGTCGAGCGAGGCGTCGTCGGTGGGCCCGGACTGTGCGTCAGGTTTGGGCTTGAGGGGACCTTTCCTCCATCGCATGAAGCGGCGACGATCGCTGTTGCTGCCGAGCATCTCGTCCTCGATGCGTTCGACGGTGATGGCAGGACGCTTGAGAAGTGTGCTGGGAGCACAGATGTTGATGCTCGAGACGATTCGGGCGGCAGAGTACGAGGTGGAGGGGCGAATGTCGATGATGAGGACATCCTCGGGTGTGGTGGGTCGAGAGCTCGAGGAGGACGCTTGAGGTTGCTGCTTCCACGCGGGTGGCATGAGCGCCTCGGCGAGACCGTCGACGTCCAAAGCCTTGAACTTGGCGAGGTCGGGGGTGGAAGCACCGGGCTTGGTGTTCGAGGCAGCTGAAGATGTGGGCAATGGCAGCGACAGGCTGGATGAAGGGCCACCCTTGAGCTTGGACGGCAAGTTGAGGCTGCGGCGGAAATCTGATGGAACAGCCGAAGTGGAGCCGGGCAGCTTCAACATGTCGACAGTCGAGCTGGGATTCGCGGCGGGAGTGGGTGGCACACCGATGCGTCCGATGCGGAACCCGTCGGGCAAGGTGGTGGCCATGCCACCGTCCGGGAAGAGCTTGGCCCACGGATGCGACTCTGCATCGGTGGACTCTGAATGGGTGGCGTTGGGCCGCGACTGGAGACGCGCACCGGAATTGGAGACGAGGGGCGTGGCAAGCGCAAAGGGACTGGCGATGCGCGTAGCACCCGGATTGGGGGCGTTTGCGTCTGGCAAATGGATGGTGGCGAAATAGTCCGGTTGTGCGGCTGAGGAGGAGGAGGCCGCCGAGGAAGAAAGCGGGCCACGAGAGGAGGAGCTGGCAGCCGAATTGGAGCCAGAGGTGGGGGAGGAAGAGGAACCAAAGTTGAGGGAAGGCAGCAACGACCTGCGCGATTTTGTCTTTGTGGCTGTTTCCGGTGATTGGGTCGACATTGCGGCGGGTGAATGGTGAGCAAAGACGATGCTTGGGAGGGGACGATGTAGAAGGTTCTTGAGAGAGTTCCAAAAAAAAGTCTAGGGCAGAGAGGGCTAGTGGCAAATTAGAGGAGTGCCAGGACGACGGTGGTGTGTGGACGAAATCACCGCGGAAGGGGTGAAGCTGCAGGGTGAGTGCAGAAAGAATCAAAGCATGACAGGACGGTAGTCGATGGACGTGGTATGGATCAACGAGAGATGGGATGTGTAGAGAGGTTGAAGACGTTGCGTTGCGATGGACTGGCTGGACTTTGGTTCGAGGCGAGCTGATGCTACAGAGACTGAGAAAGACTAGCGGCTGCTGCAAGATGGAACGAGAGATGTTGAGCGCTGACGGGAAGCGAGGTGAGACGGCTGGCTCGCTGGTGGCGAGTGAAAGACGAAGAAAAGGCTGGTGCGGGTCGGTGATGATCAAAGCTTGCCAAAATTGCGGGCGCGGCAGATGTTGGTGACGAGAATGAAGGCGGACGAGAGGTGGCGTTCGAGAATGGAGCCGACTTGCAGTGCGCCACGACGAGACGAGACGAGACGACAAGGTGTAGGATGGTGCGAGTTGCGAGGTGGCGAGCGAGGGAGAGAGAGAGGGCGTCCTTTGCTAAGCTCGAGCAGCTGATCAGCGGCGGTAACCAAAGAGTGTGTGTGTGTGAGAGAGAGAGAGAGAGAGAGCGAGGGAAATGGAGTGAGGCTGAGCAGGCCACAACTACGTAAGTCGACGTCTTTCTCTTTGTTCTTGCAAAGCGTCGTAAGAGGTGGGCGCAGCGTGACGAGATAGAGACAAGATCCTGCCGTTGCAGCCGACCCTGTCGCTTAAAAGACCGAGTGACCGACAAGAGCGCAGCACAGCGCAACACAGCACAGCACAGCACAGCACAGCACAATCGCAGCAGCCAGAAGCGGCGGCGAAAGGGATTGCACGAAAAAAAAGAAAAAAGAAAAAAATAATCGGCGGCGAGGTGATGCAACCCAATGCGAATGCGGCAGGCCAAAAGGCAGCAGCACAACGGTCAACTCTCGTGTGGAGTGCTTTTCAAAAAATAAGCGCTCCCAAATTCTGTGATTGGTTATTTAAGGCGACAGAGACGATGAATGATGACGACTTTGGCTGCTGAGCTGCTTCTCTACTTTTGACGCGCGCTTGTGGCACACACAAATTTGGAAACTGCTGGCTGCTGCTGCCGCCGCTGAGACTAACAACAGACCCAAAGCCCAGACAAAGCCAGAGTCGCAGCGAGCGGTCTTGGCTTTTGCCCTTTGAATTCTGTCACACGAGTCGAAACCTTGGCTCAGCCCGCTCTTGCCATGGGAATGCAATGCTGCCACTGTCTACACGAGCACAGCTCCATACTACGCTTCCATTCAACAGTCGCAAGTCGAGCAGCAGGCGCCTTGCTTTCTGGTGACGTCGACAAGAAGCCAAAGAATGGCAAGCAGTCGCGCAACTCGGGCTTCGAACGTGGACCGGCCAAGGTTAGCAACGAGCTGAGCTTAACGGTTGCCAGCGGGGGCGTCGATCCTCTCTTTCAACGGCATGCATACACCCTTTGCTCCGCGTGCCGTCTCCGGCCCGTCCCTGCGTGTTGCATCTCCGCAAAAAAAAGGCGGGACTGGCTGTTTTGTGAAAGAGAGGCAGCGCTCGCGGCGTATGATCAAGGCCTACAGGTCGCTGCTGTACGTCAATCTCGGAATGCGCTAAATGGACCCTTGTCTGGCGAGGATTGCAATTTGCTCCGCCGTGGCAGTTCAATGCCAGCGCCAAGGCCCTTGCCAATGTTGCGGTCCGCTAAGCCAGCGCCGATCCCGACTGTTGTGCAGACGGCCCGCCCTTTCATCTCGTCCCGGTCGGATCGACTGTCTATCCATTCTATGCGTCTATACACTCCCGCTGCCATTCACGCTCGTTGAAGCATCCGTGACGGACAGTTCTTGGTCGCAGTGTTGATGCGCTCACCTTTTCAAGCGCCGAGGGCAAATGACGTAACTTGACCTCGCGACTCGCGTTGGCAAGCAGGGTTCCGCGCACCCTGCAGGACACGACATGACAGGCCAAGCTCGTGCGAGTGTCCGTGAGAGCAAAAATTGGAGAGCTGTTAGACCGTGACACAAAAAACTCGTGGTTTTATTCGAGCCGATTTCGCGATGATCTGCACGGTGCAGTTACACGATCCGGAAGATGCTTGCCTCGTACCCTCTCTCTTCGCATGCACAGACAGCTGACCATCTCTCTGCGGCCCATCTGCGCTGGCACAGGATGCCAACATGCATCCATCCCAGCAACAACGAGCGGGTCAACCCTTTGCCGTGAGTGGCAAAAGACCGGGTCGAAAGAGACGCGCGCGGATCTCTCCGTTACTTGCAATTCCGAACCCTTTGATTTGCTGCGTGTTGGCTTTTTTTTTGGCTGGTGATCGACTGGAAGGGAAAAAACCGAGGATTCTCTGGCGCATCTGAAGCGCGCTCCTCTGGCCGAAGCTCGACTTGGCTCATGTCCGAGGCGCGGCACTCGTCGCTCGATGAAACTCGTCGCAGCATCTGTGCTTTGGGGTCGGTGTTGCCGCTTTGCAGGAGTGGAAAGGTAGTGACTTAGCCTTGAGACCCTCTCGAGCAAGAGAGAGAGAGAGAGAGAGCCAGGAGCTCATCGGGCTCAAAGTCCGAAGTGCTGCCTTCTGCACTGCGCGGAACACTCCGAGCGAGCCTGTTGGTCAGCCACAGCTCGTCGGCGAAAACGCGACAGGAGGCTCACGACACAGGCTGGCCCGGTGTGCTGCTGTGCTTCAGTCTCGGGATGGCCGGTCATTTCGCTTCCTTATCCCGTCGTCGCCGCTGTCCAAGTGTTGTCGCTGGTGAGCTTTGACCGGCTCAACCGCGTCCGTCAGTTGCTCTGCGCACACCTCCAACCAAAAGAGAGGTGAGTCAGCGTCTTTGCCGACAAAGCCATCTCGTCGTGCGGCTGCTCGCCGGTCTGGAATCGCAAGGCGTCCGTCCGAATGCCGAGTCAAGTGACAAAAGGGCAAACAGTGATTGATCTTCGATTCGGATGTGCTGCTGCTGGACGAAATTCAGACAAAGAAAAAAGAAAAAGAAAAAAGCACCCTTCTTTCTCTCCTCGAGTGTGTGTTTTTTTGACTGGTGAAATTCCTTTCTTCTTCCCAGTCGCTCCGCTTTTTCCAGCTTTGCGACTTTGGTTGGCTCGTTGGCTGTCTCGTTTGGGTTGGTTTTGCGCTGCTGCTGCTGCTGCTGCTGCTGCTGCTCTTGCTGCCTGCCCAAGGCGCGCGCACCTTTTCTCAAAAAGTCTCATCGCCTCCTCTCTCCAAGGCGAGAAATCCTCCACAACTCAGCCGGGCCGTCTCGTCGTCGCCATCGTCTCCTCCTCTTCTTCCTTCCCACTCGCCACCATCTCGACTTTTCCCCTCTGCGTCTTGTGTGTTCGCGCAACACCCGCAATCCTCAATCATGCTGCGAAGCATCACTTCGCGTTCCATGCCCCGTGCGGCTTGGAGGGCCTCCACCCTCCCTTCCGCCGCGGCTCGCTTCCCAAAACCGAGCTCCCTGAGCGCCTCGAGCAGATACTACCAGTCCTCCTCCAAGAACGAACAGGCCAGCCCCGCTCCCGCCAAACCCAACGCCCCCTCGGGCACCGACACCTTCATCAACACCACCAACGCCTACTACGCCGAGGAGATGCACAAGCTCTGGAAGCAGGACCCTTCCTCCGTCCACGCTTCCTGGGACGTCTACTTTAGCGGCCTCGCAAAGGGCCTCCCCAGCGAGCAGGCCTTCCGCGCTCCCCCCACCCTCATGCCTCTCCCCATGGAGGCGCCCCCCGTCGATGTCTCGAGCTTCAGCGGCTCCACCGACGCCGTCGACGACCACCTCAAGCTCCAGCTCCTCGTGCGTGCCTACCAGGTGCGTGGCCACCGCATCGCCCGTCTCGACCCGCTCGGCATCCTCGACCCTGACCTCGACCCCAACGTGCCCGAGGAGCTCAAGATCGAGCACTACGGCTGGTCCGAGAGCGACCTCGACCGCAAGATGCGCCTCGGTCCCGGCCTCCTCCCCAACTTTGTCAACAACGGCATCCAGGAGCTCACCATCCGCGAGATCATCGACGCCTGCAAGCGCATGTACTGCGGCTCCATCGGCATCCAGTACGTCCACATCCCCGACCGCGAAAAGTGCGACTGGCTCCGTCAGCGCATCGAGACGCCCGAACCGTTCAAGTACACCGTCGAGGAGAAGCGCACCATCCTCGACCGCCTCATCTGGTCCGACTCGTTTGAGCGCTTCATCGCCTCCAAGTACCCCAACGAGAAGCGCTTCGGTCTCGAGGGTGGCGAGTCGCTCATCCCCGGTCTCAAGACGCTCATCGACCGCTCCGTCGAGCACGGCGTCGACAGCGTCACCATCGGCATGCCCCACCGCGGCCGTCTCAACGTGCTCGCCAACGTCATCCGCAGGCCCATCGACGGCATCCTCCACCAGTTTGCCGCCAAGGAGGACGACGGCGAGGGCGGAGGCGACGTCAAGTATCACCTCGGCGCCAACTACGTCCGACCCACGCCCTCGGGCAAGAAGGTGGCGCTCTCGCTCGTCGCCAACCCTTCGCATCTCGAGGCCGAGGACCCCGTCGTGCTCGGCAAGACGCGTGCCCTCCAGGACTTTGCCAAGGACAAGGAGCACTCCACCTCGATGGCGCTCCTCATGCACGGCGATGCCGCCTTTGCCGGCCAGGGCGTCGTCTACGAGACCATGGGCATGTACAACCTGCCCAACTACGCCACCGGCGGCACCGTCCACATTGTCGTCAACAACCAGATCGGCTTCACCACCGACCCCCGCTTCGCCCGTTCCACGCCGTACCCCTCGGACATTGCCAAGTCGATCGACGCGCCCATCTTCCACGTCAACGGCGACGACGTCGAGGCCGTCACGTTTGTCTCGCAGCTCGCCGCCGACTGGCGCGCCACCTTCAAGAAGGACGTCGTCATCGACCTCGTCTGCTACCGCAGGCACGGACACAACGAGACCGATCAGCCCTCGTTCACCCAGCCGCGCATGTACGCCGCCATCGCCAAGCAGGAGCCCACGCTCTCCAAGTACGCCGCGCGTCTGGTCGACGAAGGCAGCTTCACCAAGTCGGACATCGAGGAGCACCAGAAGTGGGTGTGGGGCATGCTCGAGGAGGCCTTTGACAAGAGCAAGAACTACCGCCCCGAGGAGCGCGAGTGGCTCTCGAGCGCCTGGGAGGGCTTCCCTTCGCCCAAGGAGCTCGCCGAGCAGATCCTCGACCACAAGGACACTGGCGTCAAGGAGGAGACGCTCAAGCACATTGGCAAGACCGTGTCCACCTACCCCGACGACTTTACCGTCCACCGCAACCTGGGCCGTATCCTCAAGACGCGCCTGAAGACGGTCGAGGAGGGCAAGAACATCGACATGAGCACCGGTGAGGCGCTCGCGTTTGGTTCGCTCGCGCTCGAGGGCAACTACGTGCGTCTGTCGGGTCAGGACGTCGAGCGTGGCACCTTCTCGCAGCGTCACTCGGTGCTGCACGACCAGGAGAACGAGGGCACCTACACGCCGCTCCAGCACGTCGGTGAGGGCCAGGCTCCGTTTGTCGTGTGCAACTCGTCGCTCTCGGAGTTTGGCTGCATGGGATTCGAGCTCGGCTTCTCGCTCGTGTCGCCCCAGAACTTGACCATCTGGGAGGCGCAGTTTGGTGACTTTGCCAACAACGCCCAGTGCATCATCGATCAGTTTATCGCGTCGGGCGAGCGCAAGTGGCTGCAGCGCACCGGTCTGGTGCTCAACCTGCCGCACGGCTACGACGGCCAGGGTCCCGAGCACTCGTCGGCACGTATCGAGCGCTTCCTGCAGCTGTGCGACGACCACCCGTTCAAGTTCCCCACGCCCGAGAAGAGCAACCGCCAGCACCAGGACTCGAACATGGCGGTGGTCTACTGCACCACGCCCGCCAACTACTTCCACGTGCTGCGTCGCCAGGTGCACCGTGACTTCCGCAAGCCGCTGGTCAACTTCTTCTCCAAGTCGCTGCTGCGTCACCCGGAGGCGCGATCGAACCTCGAGGACTTTTTGCCTGGCACCGGGTTCCAGCGGTTCATCCCCGAGCCGCACGCCACGGAGGGCAAGGACGAGCTGGTGGCGCCGGAGCAGATCAAGCGCCACATCCTCACGTTTGGCCAGACGTACTTTGAGCTGCTCAAGCACCGCCGCGAGAACAAGATCAAGGACGTGGCCATCTCGCGCATCGAGCAGCTGTCGCCGCTGCACTACGAGGCGATTGTGCAGGCGCTCGACAAGTACCCGAACGCCGACCTGGTCTTCTGCCAGGAGGAGCCGCTCAACAACGGCGCGTGGTCGTACCTGCAGCCGCGGCTGAGGACGGCGTGCCGCCACACGGAGCACCACAAGAAGGACATTGTCAGCCTCGCCTCGCGCCCGCCGAGCAGCTCGGTCGCCACCGGGTCCAAGGTCGCGCACAAGGCCGAGGTCGAGGCGTACCTGCGCGATGCGTTCGACTTGGACCGCAAGGCGTCGGACGAGCACCTGTAGGAGGCGGCGCACGTTGTACAGTTTGCCATGCGTTAAAACTCTGAATCGATTTGTCTCTCTTTTTGTTTCGAGTGTCCTTTGTCTGGGTGTGTGGGTGACAAACGTTCAGGACACACGGGATGAGTTTGGATGCGATGAAATAAAGAATGGCAATTGGCACTTGGTGTACAGCATCACTCTGCGATGCCCTTCAACTTGTTGCCGAGCAGGAGAAAGCTCTCGTAGCTCGTCTCTGTGCCGGTATAATTGACGCTGAACTTCTGCACGCCGGCGTACGACTTGATGGCTCTGCGCCAGTAGCACGCTGCGGAGGCGGGGCTGACGTATCGCTCTCTGAAAAAAGACCACTGGTTGTCGGCGATGCGTTTGGCGCGAGCGTCGTCGGCGAGGAGGTCGTCCATGACTTCTGGGAGGCGCATCCAGGTGGTATCGCGGAACACGTTGCCGCGGTCGTCCTGGACCTCGGTGCCGGGGTGGTCGCCTTTGTACTCGGGGACAAAGACGATGTTCTGGTCGGGCGAGGAGGGGTCGGCGTTGTACAGGTGTGTCCAGTGCTGGATCCAGCGCGGTTCGTGCGTGACGATGACCGAGCGGCAGTTCTGCAGGTAGCGCAGCCGACCGGAGTAGGTCATGCCTTCGGGGAAGGCGTGGAACTTCCACTTGCAGTGGTCCTCCATGGAGACGAAGCCTTGGCGGTTGCCCCAGTCGAGCGGCTTGACGTCGTTCCAGTCGTGGTCCTGCGCCGCGGCGAGCAGCGCCTTGCGGTCTGCCGTGCCGACGCCCATGGCACCGCGCCAGAAGAGCTTGGGCACCTTGCGCTCCCAGGGTGTGTCGTGCTCGACCTGCAGCGTCTTTTCGCGGTGCTCGGTGTACGAGCCGATGCCCGGCTCGGGCCACGAGTAAAACCCATAGTCGGGCATGAGCCAGAGGTCCTCGAGGTACGGCGCGCGGTCGAGCGAGAACTTGCCCATGGACCCCCAGTCGTTGGCGCTGAGGCAGAACTCGGCATCGGGCAGCTTTTCTCGGGAGCCGACGACGGACTGGAAGAGCAGCGCGAGCGCCGAGTTGACGCGTGTGAAGGCCGACTGCTGGAAGTACTTGAGGTAGACGCGGTTGTTGTGGATGACGACACGCGCATGCGACCAGATGCCGTCATCGCACACCTTGTCGAGGTACTCTGCAGTCAAAGGGTGCTCGGTGAAGTAGTCGACGCTGCGGTCGATCTCCTTCCACAGGCCGGGGAAGAAGGTATCGCACTCGTCCTCTGTGAGCGTGAGGTCTTCCGGGTTGAAGGGCGAGTCGTAGCGCAGATCCGCACGCCCCGAGCCGTTGAGCCAGCGCGCAAACTCGTTGCCGTCGACGTCTTTTGTGCTGGAGAACGCCGGAGTGGGCGCCTTGCCCCACGGTAGCCTGCCCGCATACTCGCCCGCTTTGGCCTTCCACGTCGCGGACGTCTCTGGATCTGACGAGGCAAAGCCAAAGAAGAGGAGCAGCGCAAACAGAGCAGCGGCGATGAGCGCCCAGCGTGTGCGTGCGCGTCCGAAGCCGCCTGTGGACGACGCGGAGCGTGTATCTGTGGCGGTGGTCGGGAGCGTCGCGTTGGTGGGCACGCGTGTGTACTTGTTCAAGATGCTCGACATGGTAGGTTATGAAGTCATCACCGTGTGAGAGGAGAGGTTGGGGTGCAGAATGAGCTGCAATGGGCGGTCGAGATGGCGGCGAATGCGCAGGTGGCGACCAATGACGTGGAAAACAGCGCTGAGGACGGTCGACTGACTGCTGGTGCCCGTTGGCGATCGAGAGACGAGCGAGGGTATACAGTATATCGCGGATGGTGGTTGGTGATGAAGTCGGTGCCTGAGTGAGTCGAGCCCCGCTGACCGAGAGAGAAAATTCAAGCGCTGAAATCCAATGCAAAAGGCAGAGAGAGGTGCAGTGGCGATCCCAAAGACGTCGAAAGAGAGTCGCTGTGAGTGACCGAGTTGCTCTGTCTCTTTCGCACTGCAAATTTACCTCAACTGAGCCTTCTTCGCTCTTGTCGGCGGATGGCTGTTCTTGGCAATGCAGCTTTGGATCTAACACGCACGGGTATTTCTTTTTCCGTACGTCTCTCGGCGACTTTTTTCTTCGGTTTGGCAGCAACGCAAGGACCACCATCATATCAGCTACAGTACCTCCACACCTCGAGTCACATCACTCTCACTCACCATCACCTCGGAGCAGCGTTCAGCATGTCAGCAGAAGCATCCTCATCCACATCGGCCACAGTGCCCAAGGATGGCCCCGAAGCAGCGCCCATCCGCAGCATCCTCGACACGGACCTCTACAAGCTCACCATGCAGCAGGCCGTCCTGCGCCACTACCCGCACACGCGCGTCGCATACAAGTTCACCAACCGCTCGGCCTCCACCATGAAGTTCACACGCTCCGCCGTCGACCGCATCTGCGCGCACATCGACAGCCTCGTCCACCTCCAGCTCACGCCGGCAGAGCGCACGTGGCTCGAGCACACGTGTCCGTATCTGCGCACCGACTATCTGGACTTTTTGGAGGCGTTCCGGTTCCAGCCGTCGACGCAGGTGCAGGTGGAGTTCGTTCCGGACAGCGCGTCGGGGGAAGGGTGGGGGGATCTGAGCTTGAAGGTGCAGGGCGTATGGGCGGATGTGATTTTCTACGAGGTGCCGCTGATGGCGATCGTGTCTGAGGTGTACTTTAGCACGGTGGATACCGAGTGGTCGTTGGAGGGGCAGTTCGAGCAGGCACGTGCCAAGGGCGAGCAGCTCACGTCGAACGGCATCCGCTACTCGGAGTTCGGCACACGCAGGCGCCGGTCCTACCAGACGCACCGCATCGTCATTGAAGGCCTTATCGCCGGCGACACCTCCGCCTCTTCCTCCTCGACCAGCAACAATGGCAAGCTCCTGGGGACGTCCAACGTCCACTTCGCGCAGCTGTTCAACCTCATCCCCATCGGAACCGTCGCACACGAGTGGACCATGGCCGTAGCAGCCCTGGAAGGATACGCGCACTCGAACCTCAAGGCGCTCCAGCTGTGGGACGCCGTCTACTCGCCGCCCGACTTTATCCCCAACAGCCCGACGCACGACCTCACCATCGCGCTGACGGACACGTTCTCCACCAACGTGTTCTGGGACGACCTGCTCGCCAACCCGGCGGGCATCGAGATCGCCAAGCGCTGGCGCGGGCTGCGCCAGGACTCGGGCGACAGCAGGGCGTTTGCGCACAGGGCGCTCCAGGCGTACACGCGCATCGGCGTCGACCCGCGCTCCAAGGTCGTCATCTATTCGGACGGGCTCGACGTGCAGCGCTGCCTCGAGCTCGCCGCGTACTCGAAGCAGATTGGCATCGGCGCGGGATTCGGCATCGGCACGTCGTTTACGAATGACTTTACACGGTTGGGCGCGCGGCATGTCAAGAGTAGGCCGCTCAATATCGTGATCAAGCTCGACTCGGTCGAAGACCGTCCGGTCGTCAAGATCTCGGACGACCTGACCAAGAACACGGGCGATCCAGCTGAAGTGCTCGCCGTCAAGCGACGCTTCGGCATCCCCACCTCTTCTGTAAACCCTTCAGTCGCTGTCGGCGCCGACACCACCGCGCTCACGAACATCGAGATCCAAGTCGAAGACGCCTGACCCTCACCCTACCACTCGCGCGCTCACACCGATACACACCCACAATACCGATAGATGCACTTACTCTTTCAACTGTGCCCTCTACCATCTATCGAAAAACAGGCGCCGGCGTAGACGCCACCCCGCCCAGCGAATGTCGCAGACTCTTGAGCGCGCGGTCCACCTCGAAGCTCTCATCGCCCAAAAACGTCGCCTCTCCGCCATCCTCCACCTCCTCCAGGCTGAGATCCGCCTGCGCACCGCTTGCAGACGGCGTCACTGATCGCGCACGCATCGACGACGGCGAGCCCGACGACGCGCGCGGAGCGTGTCGAGCCCGAAACGCTGCGAGTGGCGACGAGGATGCGCCGCCCCCTCCTGCTGCTGCGGGCGAACTGGGTGTGCCCATCCTGCTTGCATTTCCGAATCCGCTGCTGTTGTTGCTGAAGGTGGTGGGCGAGGGGATGGGGTTGGACGTGCGGCGCAGCGACGGCGAGAACTGCGCGTAGTCCACTGCCGTCGGTGTGCCGGGCGACGCCTGCGTCGGCGACGCGCGGTCCTGCTGGCCGGGCGACCCCCGCGAGATGGGCGAGCCAGCGCCAATGTTGGACGTGCGCGTCTTGGGCGACCCCTTGAGCCGGCTCGCTGCGACAAAGTTGATCGACTTGGCCACGTGCGGAGAATGCATGCCGAGCACCGTCCCCGCTTTACCTGCAACTGCAGCTGGAGCTGGCGGTGCTGCATCAGACGCACGACGCACGAGCACCGCCGCTTCCACAGCATTGAAGAGCAGAATGACGCTGATGGCCCACAGGATCCAGCCGACCACTCCGTCGACCAGCTCGTCCGTGTCTCCGCCGACGTGCAGGTAGATCTGGTCCAGCACGAGCCAGTACGCATCGCGCGGTTTGGTGGTCAGTGCGGGCACGATCCACAGCAGCGCGAGCGCGCCCAGGTTCCACTTGATGCGCCGCGTCAGCGCGATCTTTGACTCTGTGCCGCTAGCGGGTGTCGACGACACGCTCGCTCGAGTGGTCGGCATCTTGCTTGCGTTGGCGGGTGCACTGGCGACGGTGTTGCGCTGCTGTGGCGGCTGTGTCTGTGCGGACACTGCGTTGTAGTACGGCGATCTGTTGGGTGTTGCGCTCGAAGCTAGCGCTGATGTTTGAGGTGCTGCTTGTGGTTGATGCTGCTGCTGCGGTGCGAGGGGCTGGTTCTGGAATCGCACCGTTTTGGACGCCGACGCATCGGCGGGTGTCAAGGCTTGCGAGTACGGCTGCTGCGAGTGGTACGACGTAGAAGGCGTTCGCACGGGAGTGGCAAAGCCGTACGCGGCCGAGTGAGCGCCTGCTCGACCAGGTGATGGTGCGGATTGAAACATGGTCGCTCCAGGTTCGAATGCAGCGTCGACAAATGAAGTCGTGATGGGGAAACGCGTGACCAGAGCTTGCGCGTTTAATCTCACAGAGCGAGTGCAATAAAGAGGTCGATCGTCGGCTGCAATCCACACTGCCCCTCGTTGAGCTCTTGGATGCCTTTGGGGTGATGGTGGTGGTGGTGGTGATCAACAAGCCGTGGTCGCGAAGGAGTCGAGTTGAGGCCAAAATTTGTTCTTGTCGCCTGGCGCGTGCGGAAAAGCTCAAGATGTAAGATCGCACATCGTCCACAATTTTGAACTGGCGCCAACAAAAAAAAAGAGCAGAGAGCAGCACGTGAGCGGTGTCGCCCCTGTTTGTCTCAAAGAAGTGTTTGTTTGGCTGCACAGCGCAGCAGCAAAAGCCCCTGAATCGAGAAACGCAGCGGCGGAGACCAACACTTTGTGCTTTCACCTGCAGCAACGACAGCACTCAGCATCCACACCACCATCACCACTCTCATTCCAACATGGCATCACGAAGCACCGCCACCTCGTCAGCAGCTGCGTTCCTCAACGGCGGCTCGTCGTCCACCGCTCCGCCTCGCAGGCTGGGCAACCATCCGCGCCAGTCCTCATCGGCGCTCTACACCGCCTTCTCCCCCAAACAGATCCAGGGCTTCAAAGAGGCGTTCAACATGATCGACACCGACTCGGACGGCCTCATCACCCAAACCGACATCGCCACCATGCTCGCCAACCTCGGCGTCGACTCGTCCCCCGCCGCGCTCCAGGCGTACTTCAAGAACAACGCATCCAGCGCTGGTGTCAATTTCACGCAGTTCCTGACCATGTTCGGCGAGCATCTGGCCGAGTTGGACGATCAGACCGTGTTGGTGGAGGCGTTCGAGTGCTTTGACGAGAAGGACGTGGGCAAGATTGATGCACAGGAGCTCAGGTTCTGGCTGAGCCAGGTCGGGGACAAGATGTCGGATAGGGAGATTGACAGGTTGCTGTCGGGGCCGTTTATGGACAAGAGCGGCAAGTTTTTCGACTACAAGGCGTTTGTCGAGGCCGTCAAGATGTCCGAGCCCGCTGAAATCGAGTAGGCTCTGTTTCTTCTACTGAAACTACTGCACCACTATCTGTATACTACGTTCGCTGCTATCTGTACATCTGTTGTTCCTTGTCCACGCACCTCACCCCAGTCGCTCTTTTTCCCGCTATTCGCCAGACTCAATACAGTATCACATTGCATCACATTCTAGCGCCCCTCTTCGCGCCCTGCACCGCCGCTCCATCCGCCCACCTCGCCAGCTGCCTCAGAGCCACCATGCACCCTTCCACCCGTTCCCATTGCTCTCTCGGCACGACGCTTCCCATGCGGGCAAGATCGTCACGCAGCCGGTCGATGCATTCGTGTGCTTGACTCGCGCGCCTGCTCAAGGAGCCGAGCGTTGCGTCGTCCAGGATCGTACGCGTTAAAGGCGCGGCCTGTGACGGCGCGGGAGTTGGAAGAGGCGACGCGGAGGGAAAGTACGTGGATGGCCAGCTGTCGACGCCGCTCGGTCGTGCAAGTTGAGAGGCGGATGGCGTGGGTGTGGGAGGAAGCTGTGTGTTGCAGCGGAGGGTGCGCGGTGCGAAACGCGTGTCGTCGTGCGTCGTCGCAGCATCGTTGATCGGCATGTGATCCGTGCGATCAAAGTGCGATTCGCGTCGCTTCTTACGGAGACGTTCAGGGTCACCGGCTGGGCTCTTTCTTTTCTGCCCGCGCGTGTCGACATCGCTTGGTTGGGTCAAGTCTCCTGGCCTCACGCCGGAAAGCCGGATCAGCGTCTCTCTGTTCCGTTCGAATCCAGCCCGGATGTCGACTAGACCCGAGCTGCGCAGCTCAGCCCAAGAGACCGTTGACGTCGTGGAGCAGTCTGAGTCGGACTCACCGCCAGGGTCGTCTTCGGCTTGATGAGCAAAGAGGGATCGATTGCAGTCGTGATCGTCGTCTTGCACGGCATACGAACCGTGTTCGTCGGAAATCGATGGATCCAAGGTTGCGGGATCGTCTTTGCTTGATGATGCCGATGCTGGTCGCTCCATGTGAGAGGAGAGGGAATCGGTGGGATTACTCAACTCTCCTGATGCGCAGCCTTTGGCTTGTGATTTGACGACTTGGCTGGCTGTCCGAGGTGATTTTCTGTCATCGACTTGCGTCGAACTTCCAGAGGCAGTTTTAGTCCGCTGGCTCGACGCTTTCCGCGGATCCTTGATCCCTCGTGAAGCAAGAACCTCAGCAAGGGTAATCGAGACAACATGGTCACAGGAACGACCAGCACTGCGCAGTCTGCGTCGCTCGCTATTGGCTTGATTTTGGGCAATCTTCGTATCTCGATAGGCCTGAGCAAAGGCACGGTCATCGTCCATCTCGCTCTCCTGCTCCTCTGACCCCAAACGTTGCTTTTTGATACAGCTGGGCCCGGACATCTTCTCGAGGCCCCGCGATACAAGAACGTCGTCCAAGCGGGGAATGGTAATGTGATTGTAGGGAAGCCCGAGTTGTTTCAGCTCCTTCCTCGTCTCACGTGCACGATACCTGTCCTTGTAAAACGCTTGAACCGCCTCGGCGTACGTCGCGGTGGGCGTGTTCTTACACCAGGGGTGCTTCTTCCACGACTCGATTTCTGCCTCGCTCTTTGGACGCAGGATGTGCTTCAGTTTTGGCGTTCTCGCTTGAGTAGCTGGCGGCGGCGAAGGGGTTCTGATGGGCGGCGAGGACTCGCGCTCAGCTTGTTGTCTTGGAGAACGCGAACGCAAGAGATCCATGTCGACTTCTCGCTCTTCCTCCACGTCTGACTGCTCGGCGTCGATCGCGATTGGTATGTCGAACCAAGCAGCTTTGTCGGCTTCGAGGCCGCTTCCCTCCGCACTGGCACCTGCATCGTCATCGACACTCTTCTGAGTTTCGCCGCAGAGCTTTTGCTTGCATGTTGTGTCTTTTGCCATCGTAATCGTCGCCAATGCAGCCAGCACGGCTACGACGCCGTACTGCTCTGCACTGAGACTGCCGATCATCTTTACGCAAGAGGATCAGTCTGCGGCTGACCATGTGGCAGCGCCAGCTCACATGAATGGGAAGCTGGGACAAAAGGGACCAACATGCGAAGAAGGCCCTCCTTTTGTACACATTCACAGCGCCCCCCGCATTGATGTGATCTTCTGTTATCGATTGTGAACTCGCATGCTCAGCACGGGAAGCCACACTTGCGGTGCGCTCCTCACTCGCGGCAGGCTGAACTTTGTATCGCAGCGGACAGCATGTGCCTTGCAAAGATGTGCAATGCTCAGAAGCGGTGCCTCAACTTCATTTCACATCGACTTCATCGCCCTTGCCAGATCAGACCCACCGCTGAACCTTGCACACACTCTCAGCCACAATGCACTCTTCAGCCGACACTTTAACTTTATGGCATCCCATGAAACTACTCGCTCCACCCTCACCTCCTCGCCCAGCCACTCGCCTCCTCCAGCTGCACCTGCGGAACGCTATCCGCGCCGTACACCAACGTGCGCTCCACGCCCGCAGCATGCAGGTCTGCAAACCGCGAAAACGCCGACAGCCGCTGCGCATACTCGTTGATCGTGCCACTCTGGCCGCCGGCATCGTGGCCCAGCAGCGCGAGATCGAGCGACATCCGGTCGTACGCCTTTTGCGCCCTGACGAACTCGGCCAGCGCTCGTTCGGCTGCCGACTGCATGATGCGTGCGTCGTCGAGGATCCGTTGTTGAAGGTGATTCGTTGCTTCCGGGTCGAGTGTGGAGAAGGACGGTGTGGTTGGAGTGTATGCGGAAGGTTGAGAGAGGCGCAGAGGTGCTGAGCTGGCTGGGGAGGGAGGAGAGGGGTCGTGGAGGGACGAGGGGGACGGTGGAGTGTAGATCGAGTTGAGCTCGTTGGCCGTAAATCCGCTCTGCGTTGGGTCATGGAGTTCAGCGTCGTCGTCGGAAGCGTCGCGCTGCATCGCATCGTCTACAGAAACAGCTGGCGCAAATCGTGACAAGCCATTGAGTCGCTCCAACAGCTCTCGATTGGTCTCGAATCCGCTCCTGACGTCGACCAGACCCTCTCCGTACAGTTCCGAGACCGAGTTCGCGCCCAGCAGGGACAACGTCGAGTCCGAGTGATCGTCGCTTCGGACGTCATCCCCTTGTCGATGACTCGTAGTTGTGGCAGAACGATGCGTCTCAGTGCGGCTGTCCATGTGATCCAGTCGACCGTTCCAAGTCGAATCGCGACCCCCGGGGTGACTTTGCTTCCGTCTCTTGCAGCTTGCCGTTGGTGTGGAACCACGTGGAGCGGTCGTGACTGTCGTCGATCCACCTCCTTGTGAGTGGCTCATACGCTTGGCAGGCGAGCCTCTTGCCCGCTCGCCCATAGCAGGCAAGCTGCGTCTCCTTCTCGTCCTCTTCCTGCCACCCACCCCGCCACTGCTTTCCGTCACAGCATCACTGTCTTCCGAAGACGGAACGTATTCGCTGCTGTTGTTCTCGCCCTCCAATCCCGCTGTCGCCACGTTGAGCTCCGCGTACGCTTCGTCAGCGTCCTCGTCGACCGTATCACCACTTCGACCATGTTTGCGAGGTCTACCTGGCCCTTTCTTCCGCTGTGGCTCTGCGTCCACGATCGAAATGTGATCTTCGTCGTCCTCGTCGTCCACAGAAACGTGGTCTTCCTTCTCCTCGCCGCTGCTCACCTCGATCGGCTCGGACAAACGTCGTAGCTTGCCGTTGCTGAGCAGGTCGGCTGTCGAGGGCAGAAACAAGTAGAGCTGCTTGGCTCGGGAGTTGAGCTCGGGCACATGCCCAACCTCTTCGCTGGAAGGCTGGGGCTCTTGACGGCGAGAGCTTGACGGTGAGGCGCTGGATCGCGCGGCGGTGCTCGGAGGTGCACCACCAGCATGTGCAAGCGCGGTGACAGGTTGAGAGTGAGCAGGAGGTCGCGGCGATTGTGGCGCTAGCTGCTGACGCTGAGACGGATTGTCGCAGATAAGGCCAGAGGCGACGGGCGGAGCGGTTGGTGTCGTTGCGACTGGCGATGCTGATGGAGCTGCAGACGTCGGTGGTAGCGGCGGCGTTGACGGCGTTGCTGGTGTTGGCAGCTGTGGCGATGATGGCGATGGTTGCGGATTCGAAGGCCTTGAGGGCGTTGAAGCTGCTGGAGGCTGTGAGGGCGTCGGCGGTGCTGATGGACATGGGCGCTGTGAGGGCGTTGATGGCTTTGGCGCGGGCGGTGTCGGCAATCTCGCTGGTGCCTGTGGTGTTGTTGACGTCTGCAGTGTCGCCAGTGGCGCCGGCGCCAGATCCTCAGACATCTCCATTGCAGACGCCTCGCCGCACTGCAGCGTCTGCTCCACCGCCTCAGCACTGACGTCGCATGACCCTTCATCAACAGCTTGGATCAAGGTATCGTCGAGGAAGTCGAACTCGTCCTCCTCCTGTCCTTGGGATTGCTCCTCTTTGTCCGGTAAGGGCTGTGTGGTGGTGACTGGCTCTTCCGCCACTTCGTCCTGCGAGGGCTGTACGGCGCTAGCTGGCTCCTCGGGCTCTTCGTCCTGAGCCTCTGCTTCGTCTGCCTGTTGCTGTCCCGCCGCATCGTCTCGCTGACGCCTTTCAGCTTCCTCTTGGCGCAGTAACGCCGTAGCCGCCCTCGCCTTGGCAGTCTGAAGCTTCGCCTTCCTCCGATCCTTCTTCATCCTCCTCTTGGACCTCTTGCGAGCGGGTGGCTTGCCCGCATCTCGATTCGCTTCTGCACTGCTTCCCTCTGCCCTGGCTGCGACCGATGCGCTTGGAGCCGGCTGGCTCTGCGAATCTTGCTTTGCGACCGGCGTCTTGACAGCTGCACCGCCGCCCTTCTTGTTACCATCCTGCTTGGCGCCCGCTTTGCCCTTTGGTCTGCCCCTTGCCTTCACTTCGGGAGCAGCGTGCTCGACCTTGGCCCGGGGCCGCATACCGCG
The DNA here is from genome assembly GCA_900162835.1 of Sporisorium reilianum f. sp. reilianum. NCBI lineage: Eukaryota > Fungi > Basidiomycota > Ustilaginomycetes > Ustilaginales > Ustilaginaceae > Sporisorium > Sporisorium reilianum. The sequence goes on along the minus strand of LT795067.1, from coordinate 470,032 downwards.
CGTACAGATGCTCGTGACGCGCTGACAGCCTTTCAGAAACGCGGTGCGTTTCTCGCGTTCCGCTTTGACGGGCGTCGCCTTTGTCACAGATTCGCCCTCGGCTCGGACTGGAGGAGAAGCTGCTTTGGATGCGAACGCAGCTTGAGCGCGCGTCTTGACGCTGATCGACGCCGTAGCTGCACCTGCGGACGACGCACGTGTCTGTCTCCTCTGCGCCGGCGTGGCGGGATTCGCTTGGGCTACTGCTGCGGCTGCTGCTCGACTGGAGGACCGCAGACAGCGCGGCTCGGGCATGCTCTGCTCGTCTTCTTCTTTCAACTCATTCTGTTCGAGAGGAGATGCGGAGGGTAGTTGACGTTCGATCGGACGATGTGCGGATCGATCGTCGTCGCCGTCGGAACGCAGCTCGTCGAGCTCTGACAGCTCTGACGGCGCGCGTTGTGCCGCAGGGATGCACGGGTTCGACAGCGGCGGGGGCTGGTCCGGAGCTGCACTGGGCAGCGATGGATGCTCGAGGATGCGATCACCTGTTGATGGCACCGTCGGCTCGTCCTCTGCCTTGACACTGCGAGCCACCGATTCTGAAAGCGCTCCGAGCGGCTCCAGATACTCCAACGCCTCTTCGCAAGCCGAGCCGTACAGCGATGGACTCCTTGAAACGTCACTGAGCTGCGATACCTCGCCAACTTCCATCGATGGCTCTGCAGAGTTTCGCAGCACCGCGTCGCAGCCGGCGCCGGGAGATGGTGGCAGCTCGGAAGGAAACACTGGCTCGCTGCGTTCCTCGTCGCCCAAGCCCTCAATGAACTGCGCGCTGGTGGGCTTTAGCCGAGTCATATCGAGCTCGAGATGCGATGAAGTGGCGACCTCGAAGCGCGATGAAGTGGGTTCTTCGCTTTTCCTCGAAGCATCCTGCTGCGACGTGATTTCTCGCTGCTTGTCGACGTCTTGATGCATCCCAACTGGCGTGCTCTGCACTGGGCTGCTGTCGGTAGCTGAATCACCCTCCGCACCAAGCCTTTGCCGGGAGGAAGACGGCTCGGCACCGCTGCGAGACAGCGAGGTGACTCTCGCCCACATGCCGTATCCGCCCTCGGCGCGACCGGCGCGCACCGCGTGCATGTAGCTCTCGAGATGCAGCGCTGTGTGTCTGTGCGCGTGCGGGGTCTGCATCCACGACGGTAGATGTCAATGGTGAGGAGTGCGAGGAGATGGTGGTGAAGGACAGTATCCATACGAGAAGATAGAGAGGGGGAGGCAAAGCGAGCACCGTGAAATTGTCATGGTAGACGTTTCAACGGTAAGCGCATCTGCGCCAGAGGCTTCATTTCGGGCGCGGCGAGTCGAGCGTCGGTTTTGAGGGCCCTTTGTGCGTTCTGCTGAAACGTGTGCGATGCGCACAGGGTGAGCAGGGCAGGGGGGAGAGGACGCGTGATGCTTGGCGACGACGCTGCGCCGAACGGCGTGGTCAAGCTGCGAGAGAGTGGTTTCGTTGCTGCGCATGGAGGTTCTTCTGCGCACAAATGTCTTCGCTGGCTAGAAGTGTCTCTGCGCAGATGATGCTCACGCCGATGTTGTACCGCTCGTCCGTGTCTGCTCTCTTTCCGGCCTGCATCTGTTCTATACAGTTCAGCTTGTCTCCCACACTACATTGGATTGACCTTCTTAAACCGCCCTCCGCAATCTCGCCTCGACCCACTCCTCCCAATAATCTCACTCCCACACGCCATCACCAACCATGTCCAATCTAGTGGCCACGTCCGATCCAGCCGCTGGTTCGCCTGCATCCCCGCTCCGCTACCAGCTACTGATCTTCGACGCGTCGCCTCGATTTGTCGCAGGTCAAACCGACGGGTGGTGGACCTCATTCACTCGGCGTTCGCTCGCATTCCACGCTCAAACGATCACCACCGCTCCCTTTGCAATCCACGTTGAATTCCAAACGATCTATTCGGCACCGCCGTTGATCATCGAGGAACTAGCCTGTTTCGCCGACTTCCAGGGTCGAAACTCGAGCCGCCGTTCGCAGTGGCTGCTGAGCAGGGGCATCGTGGAAGAGCAGATCACGCGGTGCTTTGCCGTGATCCACGACTGGTCTGCGGCCAAAGATGCGGTGGAGCTGGTCGTTCTCCACCCTCGACCCCCGGCAAGATCCGCGCCCAGTTCCTGTGGATCCGGGCAGCTGTGTATGGGCAACATCGTGGGTGCGCGATTCTTGATCTCCTGGGCACTCGAGTTCCATGCCGACCCGCAACACATCCACCACGTCTTCCTCGCCGCCCAACCGCCCCAAGCTACCATGTTGCACTACAGGTATAACCAGCTCATTTACTGCCAAACGGCTCCGAACTACGACGACCCGAAACACGTGGTGGTTACCGACGATCTGGGCGTGGCCAGAAGGCTGTTCAATGAGAACGAGGTGCCAGCCCACCGATGCGGACACTTTGCCGATTCGGAGTGCCAGCGCGAGAATGAAGTCAGTAAGGCAGGACGGGCAGAGGAGGCGCAGGCGGCAGAGAACGAGGATAGGTGCACGTGCGAAAGTCACACCGGGTCCGCTCAGATCAGCGTATTGGCTGTTCCCATCGATCTCAGAGGCTATTGAAGCCAATTCCTGTCATCTACGACACGAACGCAAGGCTGACCCCCTCTCTTTACAGTACGTTCTGCACTCGATTCACTCGCAATCATACACACATCAAAACACAAAGAAGTCTGCAAAGGAGCGTTATCGCTCCACAGTCAAAACAGTATATTGCGCCACCTCCTCGCCAGATCAAGCACTCAAACTAACCGCAGGCGTCTCGCTCTTGATCTCGGCCGCGCTCGCCTCGCGCTTCACCTCCGCACCGGGGATGATCACCTCCATCTCCCCCTCCGGCTCCGCTGCACGCGCAAACACGTGCAGCCGGTTCGACGTGCCGCCAACCCCGCTCGCACGCTGGCCGGGCGGATGCGTAAAGTAGCAGTCGGCGCGGGTGCAGCCGAGCGCGAATCTGCACGGTGTGCGCGACGCCGCGACGCTGCGGGCGGGAGGGTGGCTGAAGAAGCAGTCTGCGCGCGTGCATGCGGCGCCGAAGCGGCACGGTCGGGATGCGGTGTTGCTGGGCAGGGCGGTGTCCATGGACAGTGCTGTCGGTGGTGTCGACAGGGTGGGCGGGGGGTTGAACGAGATGGGCGCAGCGGAGCGGGCTTGGATCTTTGCGACGGCAGGGCTGACGTGGCTGCGCGTGCAGTCCGTGTTGGTGCAGCGGGCGCCGTAGCGGCAGTTCTGCTGGCTCAGCACGAGCGCGTTCGGGTCGCCATGCGGACCAGCGTTGGCAGGCGACGCGTGCGAGTAGGGACACATCGGGTTGGTGCAGCCTACGTTCCAGCGGCAGAGCGACGTCTCGGTCGGCTGGGTGGGGAAGTCGCTCGAGTGGGCCGGGGCCTCTGAAACAGCTGGGAGTGGTTGGTTGTTGGGCAGCATTGGATCGATGCGTGCAAAGATCGAGGTCGACTGCGCGGGAACGGCCTCATCCGCAGCGGCAGAGTCAGAGGCCGAGGTCAGGTCGATGACCTCTGCTGCCTGCACGGCTGCCGACGCCGGGACAAACTCTGCTGCTCGTGGATCGGGTACACCAGCACGGCCAAAGATGCTGAGCCCCGCAGACTCCTGATACGGTGGGAGTGGCTCCCTCCCCGCACTTCTAGTCAGCACCGCTCGACCATATGCAGAATTGAACAGCCTCGCCTCCCTCGGACCACCAGTCCTGTTGATCGCCGGTGGAGGTGGGTTTCTGCGGCGTTCTTCCGCTTTGGACCGCCAGAACGCTTCGCCATCAAAGGGCGGTTCGTCGTCGCGTCGCAATGATATCGACTTTCGCCAAGCTTCGTTGCTGCTGTAGTCTCTCGAGATGCGATCGGGACGGTTGAGGTTGGATGTGCGTGATGGAGGCGACCTGCTCCTGGAGCGTCTCTGGTCGTTTGCGCGGCGTGCGGTTGGCGACCTGCTCCTCCTTTGGTCGCGCGCACGCGATGCTGCTCCAGACGCCTCGGGCGATCGACTACGCCTCTGACGGAAGTTTCGTGTGCGTGCTGGCAAGCCAGACGGATTTGATGTCGACGCGTCGACCGAGCTGCTGGCTTGAGTCGCACTGGAAGCAGCCGCCTGCGTGTCAAGACAGTTCTGCGTCGCACTCCAGATCCATTCCGTAAAAGCAGCATCGTACTCTGCTCCAATGAGATCGTTCATCTCGGCGGTGATCTGGTCGGGCGTCTTTTGGTTGGCGAGCATGACGACAATGTACTCTGCCATGACGGGATCATCTTGAGATGAATACTCGCGATTGGCGAGCTCGAGCTGGATCTGGTACTGGAGCTGCTGGATGTGTGGCGCTTTGACGTCTATGTTGCGGAAGCTCGACATTTTGGGTAATGATGATGAGTGAGCTTCCCTTTGGTGGTGGTGGTGGAATGAGAAGAAGAGAGTCGAAGAAAGCTCAGTCGAAAGTACAGCGCAAGTGGAGTTTTGGCAGTGTCTTGCGACTCGAAATTTCGATCGGGCATTAGATCACGTCAAAAATCGGGTGGGATCGGGGAAGGAGTGGAGTTGGAAGCGCGAATCGCACAAACCTCGATGAAGCTGCTCACCATCAACCGCTTCCTCTCTCTTGATTCTCATCGCAGAGAGCAGCAGTTCCACAGCAAAGCAAGTCGCGCTTCGAACACATACGTACACAGTACGCTCAAAACAACGCCAGCGACCACTGCATCACCGAACGCATCCTTGTGCAGCGCACGTAGCACAACCCGCCCGCTCTTGTCTCGCTCGTCCAGACACCTGCAAGATCGCACATCGCATCCGAACAAGCCTAGCCATATCCCTTCGAAAATGGTGAGTCTATCCGCCAAGCCACTGCGTTTGTAGCATTACTGACTTTCTCTTGCCCTTTGCGCTCAACAGTTGCCATTGTCGTTGCTCAATGCAGCACAGAACAAGCCCATGGTAAGTGGCGCCGCTCCTAACGCCACTGTTCCAGCTTGCAAGAATCCGCTTACTGACTGTATCTCGCTCCTTGTGCCTTACCCCGACGCACCGGACGACTTCTTCTGGATGCAGCTGGTGGAGCTCAAAAACGGCTCGACGTTCAACGGCCACCTGGTGGCATGCGACAACTTTATGAACCTCACGCTGCGCGAGGTGTACGAGACCAGTGCCGTAAGTTGCCCCGCCACATCCTCCGAAAACTCCCTCTTCCGCTTCACTTACACTTGCGCTTTTCTTTCCATGTCGACGCGAACAGAGCGGCGAGCAGTTCTGGAAGCAAAAAGAATGCTATATCCGCGGCAGCACCGTACGTTTCCCCCCTCTGCCCCTTTACCCCCACTTCTCTCCCTCTTCCGCACAACTGACATCATCCCCGCTCTGAAAAACAGATCAAATACTGCCGAGTGGCAGACTCGGTCATCGACCAGGTCAAG
>LT795067.1:441638-464437 GCA_900162835.1 Sporisorium reilianum f. sp. reilianum | reverse complement strand
GGAGGCTCGGCGGACCGTGGTGCAAGGGGCGGTGGACGCGGTCGTGGTCGAGGTCAGTAGTGACGACGGAGCTCTTGTATCAGTATCCCACCCGCGCGCTTCAATCACACACATCACTGCGCGCCTGAGACCGATTCCGATTGATCACAACACTTGCGCGCGCTCAGTCCGTCTTGCCCGCCGCGCGGATCGCCGCCGACCCAACGTCCCTGTCCGCACTCCAGAACGCACGCGCATCCATCTCCATGCCCACCTTGTCCCCGTGCATCTGCTCGGCCTGCGCAACCACATGCGACTTGAGCGTCTCCACCCTCAAGATCCACTCTCTGCGGCGGACGAGCATCTCCTCGGTGCTGCCCCTCCAAATGAGCCTCTCCAAAATATGCCTGACGCCGGAGCGCATGAGGCCGTACACATGCTCCGCCAGCAGCGCCACGAGCACCGCAGCGACGATCGCACCCGCAGGGCCGGACGTGGGGATGCTGTGCGGGAGGAGGCGCGAGAAGCTGAGCATCGCCTGCGCCTCGCCCGCTGTAGCGTTGGACGCAGACGACGGGTGGAGGTGCGTGCGCATCGTGGTCTCGTAGCGCGAGTGCCCCGCGAGGTGCGCGTGCTCCGACTGCTGGAACAGGTACACGAGCGCGGCGTTGTTGAGCGCGCCGAGCCACGCGATGAACCCGAACGTCTCGAGCCACGCGCCGATGGTCTCGGCGCGCACGGGCACGGGCCGGCGCGTATTGACGCTGATCTTGGCCGCATCCGAGCGCAGCTCGAAAAAGTTGTTGACAAAGCCCATCACGGGCGACAGCGGCCACACGACCGACCACAGCGTGATGTACCCGAACTGCGTCGCCATCTCGGCATAGTCGCCAAACAGGTCGTACGCCGGCAGCTGCAGCTCCTTGCGCACGCGCGACACGAACCGGCGCTCCGTCTCATCGCTGCTCGGCGTCGCCGCGCCCGAGGACGTCACGGACGATGTGGACGAGTCGGTCGACCCCTGCCGCTGCGGCGTGGCGCTGTGCTGTGTCGCCTCGGTGCGCTGCTCGCGCCACTCGCCAACCTTGCGCATGAGCACCGGCAGCGCCAGCTCGGTAAACGCATTGACAAACTGGCTCGTCACGCTGACCGCAAAGAGCTGCGTGTGCATGCGGTCCGGGTTGATGTGGAAGTCGATGCCCTTGGGACCGATGTGGCCTTGCTGGATGGCGTCTTGGATCGAGTCTTTAAAGTAGCCTCGCTCGACCATGGTCTCCATGATGAGCTCGCCGAACGGGATGTAGACGTACGCCGACAGCGTGAGCGCACCATAGGCCGTGATCGCCTGCACGGCAAAGCGCTTGAGCGTGAGCGAGTAGTCGTACGACTTGGCGCTGTAGTGGTTCTCCCACTTGGTCACGGCGACCGCGGTGGCTTGCCAAGCAGCCATGATCTGCGGCACGGCCACGACGAGCAGCGCAGTAGGGATAAAGGGCACCGCCTGCTTGAGCGGGCCGTGGTACAGCTGGGTGATAAAGATCTCGACGACAAACATGAGCGTCATGGTGGCCGCCAGCACCGAGGCGAAAAAGGCGACGGTGGGCAGCGACAGGATGACGCGCAGCTCTCTGCGCCACCACTCGAACACCTCCTCCGGTTCTTCGGTGGCAGGGTCGATGCGGGTAGCGCGCGGGACAAAGTCGTGGCGTCTGCGGTCGACCTCCGATACACCGAGCGTACCCCAGCGCACTGCGAGCTTGCGCTCCTTCATGCGCCACAGCTCGACAAAGAGACAAGACCACGTGACAAGCCCGAGCGAGTAGATGGGCGAATAGGGCCGACCGAGCAGCCAGAACGAGAGTCCGAGCACAGCGGCCGGTGCCAGCGCCTGAAAGTAGAAGTTGAGGAATCCAAAGTAGAGCGCCACGTCCTCGCCGAAATGCTCGCGGATCGAGTCGAGATCTTCGAGCGCCACGCCGTAGAAGGCGTTGGTGGGAGAAGTGTGCGACCACCTCTTGACCCAGGCCGAGTTGTAGGTGGGATCGTGAATGGCGCTCATGTCGACCAGATGAGGAAACTCAGCGAGTCCCAAGCGCAGACCAGCACCCGAGGGAACCTGCGATTTGCCCTCGGCATCCCTCACCGCGTGACTGGCAAGGTTGGGCAGCGTGAGCAACGCATCGACGAGCCTCAGCCTGGAAGCAGGCGTCAAGTGCAGCGGCGACGAAGACTGGCTCGAGCCCTGCAAGCTCGACGATCGCGGCGGAGGCGGCTGCACCGAGAGCACGCCGTGCAGATAGTCCGAGAGCGCCTCCTGACGAGCGAGCTTGTGCAGCAGCTGCGCATCCGCTTTGACAAAGATGAGGATCTGGCCAGAGCCCTTTGCGCCGTCGCGGCTGGCGACGTGCAGACCGGTGGCGCGGATGCGCTGGACGAGGGCGTCGTACTCTGCTGCGATCTTGGCCCTCTCGGAGGCGGGCACTTTGGCGGAGCTGCGGAGGTACTTTTTGGCGATGTGCTGGAAGACGAGGACGTAGTCTGCGATCTGCGAGTCTGGGTGCGACTGTGGCAGCGGATGCTCGGAGGAAGTCGAGTCGACGAGCTGGTTTGCAGCTTGCTTGGCTGAGTGGAGTGCGCCTTGGATGGGTGGCAGTGCCTTTTCAGAGAGGCTGGCAGCGATGCCTGAAGAGGACGAGGAGGAGGACATCTTGGGCGGAGTAGCCGGTGGACCACCGGACGATACGTCGTGCTTGACGCCGTTCATGGTGATGGAAGGGCAGTTGAGGGTCGAGGTGATAAAGAAGGAAGGAGTTGGTGTCACTTATCGACTCGTTCTCGCAAAGCAAAGGCCGTCAAGTGCAGAGCAGTGCAGAGCAGTGCAGTGCAGCGCTGGTTTGTGCGACTGCATTGTGGCACTGCTTCTGCACTGCACGCTGTCAAAGAAGCCCGTGCATTTCTCACGAGACTGCTCGCAAAGCACCATGCCGTCATACACGCATTTCTGACACTTTTTTTTCGCTCACAGGCACATGAGCAGTCCACTTTGCCCACTCTCTCCACATTCATTTCTCACAGCCGAATGAAGTTGATGGTGAGCAGGACACGATCCAGTCGCCGGTGCGAGTCGCTGCGAATCCAATCTACTGTATGCTACACCTCCAACCCGTCGTCACGCCAAAGCAGCACGACGATTGCGAACCGCCAAATACAGCAACACAAACAACGTCTCGATGCGCGCCTTGACCATCTGTTGCAGTCACAAAAAAAATCAAAGATCAGTAACCCGTTCACAAGGCACTCTCGTCGCCGCTCTGCACTTACCATGGTCGTACCGAAGCTAAACAGCCCCTTGATGAGCTGCGAGTCCAGGCCCTGGTAGAGCCCCCTGACGCCGCCCTTGCGCACCGTCTTGCGCAGCACATCCAGCAGGTTCCTGTACATCTTTCGCCCCGTGGGGCTGCGCCACTGCAGGCGCGTCTTGCACAGGATGAGCGGGAACACGATCATGGTCGAGACGCTGTTGCCCAGCGCCGAGGTGACAAACGTCTGGAGCGACGACGGCTTGTCGCGGCTCTCCTTGGGGATGAGCACGCGCGAGATGGCGTTGGTGCTGTAGAACGTCAGCGCGGGCGAGATGCTGAGCAGTGCGGCGGTTTCGAAGCCGGACCACAGCCCGAGCCAGCCCTTTTCGGCGACGATCTGGCGCAGCACGTCCATGATGCCCGCTGACTCGGCATAGCCTCCTTCGTCGTCCGACTCGCTGTCGGAGCTCGGTTGTACAGTGCTGCCGCCTTCTTTGCGCTTGTCGATCGCCTCTTGCTGCTCCTTGGTCTTTTCCTTGGGGTTGGCCGATGTCTGCATGCGCACCGTCACATTCGACAACGGCGTGGTGAAGAAGCGCGACACGATGCCCGCCAGCGCACCGATCGCCAGATCCTCAGCAGCCGTGATGACGATCGACGCCGCCTTGCCTTTGCCCTTTTTGCCGGCTGGTGGTGGTGGCAGTTTGGCCTTCTTGCGCTCCTTGACCGACTCCATGAAGAACGAGCGAAAGTAGAAGAACAAAAAGTTGGATAGCGTGTTGGACAGCGTATCCGACGCCAGACCTTGGTAGAGCCCCTTGACGCCGTTCTGCTTGACGATCTCTTGCAGCGCTGCACCGATCGACTGGTAGCCGCCCTTGCCGTCTCGACCTCGAGATTGCGTCTGGCATCGCGTCGAGAGCAGATCGAGCGGGTAGACGAGCGTGTTGCTCGTGATCGAGCCAAGTGCGCCTGCCGTGGCTTGGGCGAAAGGGGGGAGCTGACTCTGCGCCATGGTGTTCGAGATTGTACCAGTTGACTTGGCCGTTCGATCAGGTCTTTGGATGGATGCTTCTGCCGCAGAAGCCAGGGGAAGTTGCTTGAGCGTAGGATGCCTACTGATCGACTCGCTAACTGAGTCTCACTGTGAGAGCAGTTCGTACTTCGTCCGTGTCGATGACGATGATGGTGATGGACAAGAAGCAAGAGCCTGGTTGACGGCACAGAGCGGATGTTCTCCTTTTGGAAGGCGCTTTCTGCAGCCGGCTAATTCCTACCCGAAAACGAGAGAATGCGGAGAGGCGGCGCTTTTCTCTCATTTTCCACCATTTCACGAGAAAGAAAGAAGAAATCCAAAAGCGGACCAAAAAAGAAAATCGCAGCTCCAGACCGCTTCACCAAAAGAAGGGTCTTGATAAGCAACTCGCAGCCGAGGCTTTGGCTCGAGGCTGACACGCAGCGCCCAAACCAAGCCAGCCTCTCTCTGCGTCTCACACTCTTCACACACTCTCTCCATTCATTCTGTGCCTGGCGTGAGATTGGTGGTGACAGCAATAGCTGCTGCCTTGTAGAGCAACGCAGAGCCATATTTTGCGTGATGATGGCGCTAAGGCTTGGCGCCAGTCGAGGACGCTCTAGCGCCAATCCGGCTTCTGACACCGGAAGCCGTGAGCAAATTTCATTTTCACGCAACGTCGCCGTGTGCTGCTGCCTTTTTTTTTCGCCTCCACTGAGGCTGCGCTGCTTCTTTGTGTCGGATGACGTCGTGGCGCGCATGTGGAAATGCAGCGCCGGCTCGTCGTCGTCTTCGCTCGACACCATCGTCCCCACCATCGAATCAACACTCGAGATCCTTCCTACCACGCACAGCTCCGTCTGTCTTCGTACTTATAGTTAAAGCAAAGCGTCGTAATGCTACACAGCTTGAAAGTGCGCTACATCTAGATCCAGTCCGCCGCCTTTGCTTGCGCCTTCCACGCATCCGAATCCCGAATGAGCTCCTTCGACTCCTTGGCCGGGCGCGAGATGGCCGAGCCCTGGCTGATCCACGACATGACCGCCTTGACCAGCTCGTCCGCGAAGCCGAGCGCGTGCAGTGCCACCGCGTCCTTCTCCAGACTCGCCAGCACGCTCTGCGACTGCAGCGCCACATCCGCCGATCCGCCCACCACGTGCTTCTGCAGCACGCTCGCCGCCATGCTCGCGTCCAGCTTGATCAGCGATCCCACCACCTCGGCCATACCCTGTCGGAACGCATCCCGGATCGCGATGGGCGCGGCGAACGTCGCATCGATCAGCGCGAGCACCTGGTCCCGGCTCGCTTGTCCGACGTTCTTGGCTGGAGCGTTCGAGAGGACGTGCGACAGAGCCAGTGCAAACGAGTCGGCCAGGTCCGCCGGGTCGGTCGTACCTCCGGCCGCAGCACCCGCCAGCCCTGCCGACGAAGCAGCATTGCCACCGCTGCCCTCGCCCAGACCAGCACGTGCGCCCTGCACCAGCTCGACGATCACCGGGTCGACACGCGTCTGCAGACCCATCAGGTTGCCCAGCGCCACACCCGCCTTGGTGCGCACCGTGGCGCTCGACGCGTCCGACACCGCCTTCTGGTACGAGCGCTGCAGCTGCGGGTAGAACGGCCGCACCAGCGCCGGGATGCGTCGCACCATCGTATCCAGACTCGTCAGGATCGCCGCCTTGACCGGCGGCGCGTGGCGGTCGCCACACAGTCGAATCAGCGGTCCGATCATCGACGTGACAAACGGCTTGATCGCCTCAGCCGACGTGCGCTCCACAATGTCCGACAGTCCCAGCGCACCGTTCTGCCTCTGGTCCGCCGTACCGTTCATCAGACCCGCCAGGAACACGGGCACCAGCGGCGACGCGCCCTTGGGTCGGCACAGACCAGGGAGCTCGCGACCAGCAGCGCCCGTGTTCTCCAGGCTGCGTCGAAGCGGCACCACCAGTCCCTCCAGCTCGTCCTTGCCCACCGTCTTGAGGCTCGCATCCAACGCCTCCCATGCAGCGTCCACCACGGCAGGCACAGGGTCGTCCAGCAGCGAGACCAGCTTGCGCAGCCAGTCCACCAGGTAATCCGACATGTCCACCGACGCCTTCTTGACCTGGCAGAACACCTTGAACATGTTGCACCCCGCCACACGCTGCTGCGGCGACGTGTTGGATCCCGCCCAGCCGAGCAGCAGCAGCATCGTCTGATGCAGGCCGTCCACGTCCGACACCGAGCCAAGCAGAGCCTCGACGGCGGTGTGCAGGTCCGCCACGATCGTCTCGTCCTTCTCCGTGTCGAGCGCCTTGGACAGCGCTGTGAGCATGTTGGACAGGCGTCGGTTGAGCGCGGAGCCCGCGACACGCACCAGCACCGCCAGCGCATGGGCATTGAACGAAGTGATGGGCTGCGCAATCAGCGTCGGCACCAGCACGGGGAACACCACGTCCGAGCGAGCGCGCATCACCTCGCGCAGCGCCGCCAGCGCCGTCTCGGAAGTGCCACCGCTCGTGTCCGAGAGCGCCTCGAGCAGCGTCGGGATCGTCTCGTCGATGGCACGCGGGCCGATGTAGGTCTGCGTAGCGTCGAACGCCTGCGCGGCAGCATGTCGCACCGCTTGCGATTCGTCCACGAGCGCGTGTCGCACCACGGCGATGATCGCGTCCTCGTGGTCCTCGAGCTGCGTCTTGGTCGAGTTGGCCAGCACCTCCGTGACGGCGTAGCACACACCCGATCGCGTCTTGGGGTCCTCCGACGACGCGCCACGCATGCGCAGGATGGGGATGGTCTCGCGCAAGATCTTTTCGCCCAGCTTCTTGACCAGCTCGCCGAGCGTCCTCGCCGCCATCTCGCGGTTCTCGTCGCCGTTCGAGGCGAGCGACTTGATGAGGATGTCGAGCATCGTCGGCAGCACCTCTCGAGCCGTTCGAGGCGTGTTGTGCACCAATGCCTTCCACGTGTGGATCGCCGCTTGGCGCACGGGGATGTTGGGGTCCTGTCGCACAATGTAGATCGAGGCGAGGATACGGTCGCGCCTCTCCTGGCCGAGCGCCTCCACGAGCGCACGCTGCACCGAGTTGTTGGCCACCGACTGCTCCACGTCCTCATCGATGCCTTCGTCCTCCACCTCGTTCTTGCCCGAGATGCCCGAGAGTCGGAACAGCAGATCGGCCGTGAGCTGCAGCGACGACATTCGGATGCGCCACGCCTCGTCGAACAGTCCTGTCTCCAGATGCGGCAGCAGCAGGTCCACCGCCTTGGACGAGTAGTTGGCGATGATCATGCGACCGGCACGCATCGACGCCTCGCGCACCGTCTCGGCCTCGTCGGCGATACCGCTGAGGATGGGAGGGATGATGCGACCCAGGTGAGGGGCAAAGCGATGACCAAACGTCGCGGGCAGGTAGATGAGCAGCGAAATGTGACCTTCGCGGACGTACGGCTTGGGGTCCGAGGCGCTGTTGATGATTTCGGGAAGCAGGTTCTCCATGCGCTCCATGCCGAGACCGGCCAGCACTTCGGCGAGACCCTGCGCAGCACCCTGGCGATCCACTCCCGTAGCGTCCGAGCGCAGCACACCCAAGAGCGAAGGGACGAGGTCGACAAAGTGCACCTCTCCGAGACGCTCGACGAGCGTGCCGAGCGCCTTGGCGGCCACAGCACGCGCTTCGGGCACAGGCGAGATGAGCACCAAACGCACCATGGGGATGAGCTTGCCCAGGTACGGCACAAAGTCCTTCGAGTCGGTGAGACCAGCCAGGTTGCCGACGATACGCGCAGCATCCTTCTGGATGGTGGCGCTGCGCTCCTTGAGACCACGGTCGATGATGGGGATGACAAGCGCAAGCGACGGCGAGTCGATGTAGTGGACGAAGCTCGTCTCGAGCACGCCCTTGAGGGCTGTACCCGTCTTGGTGTTGGGGTCGATGAGCGCCTTGAGCAGCACGGGGACGAGCTGCTTGATCTCTGGGTTGTTGATCACCTCGCCGAACTGCTTGAGACTCTTGTTGGCGGCGGTACGCACCTGAGTGTGCGAGTCGGTCAGCACCTCGCTGAGGCGCGGGATGACGGTGGGCAGCGAGAGCGAGAGCTGCTTGGGTGCGCAGTAGGCCATGGCACCGAGCAGCTCGATGGCGCCCTTCTTGGTCCTCCACTGCTTCTCGTCCAGACCGGAGAGCAGCGTGGGCAGGATGATCTTGACGCAGTGGCCAGAGACGTTTTGCATGATCGCCTTGGCCGCGTCCTGCGTCGCCTCGCGCACATCGCTCGAGACATCACCGAACCCGGCAAGCATCTGCGGCAAGATGCCGATGATGTACGGCTCGAATAGCCTCTTGAGCGTCAGCGTCAACGTCTCGTACGCAAACATGACACCCTGTCGGCGCGTCGGGTTCTTGGCATCTTCGAATGCTTCGGCGAGCTTGTTCATGACGTCAAACTCCTTGATGCTGCCGATACCACGACCCATGACCAGACCGGCGAGTCCGTAGGCTGCACCACGTCGGCCTGCGTACTTGGCACCATCCAACAGCTCGCGGAAGAGCGACTCGAACAGGCGCGGCACGTCTTTGCTGATGGCGCGCACCAGCGGCGGCAGACAGTCGGCAACCGCAGACTGCACGAGCTCCGAGGGCGTCTTGAGGGCGTCGACGAGACGGTCGACCACCTTGCTGACGCGAGGGTCCTTGGGATCGAGGTGACGAGCTTCGCGACCAAGCAAGATGACAACAGCCTCGGTGATGCCGTCGTCGGCGGTCGATCCTGCCGAGTTGCTGAAGAACGACTCAAACATGGCAATCAGCTTGGAGAGGTGCGGCTTGCCGTGAAGGTCAATCACGGCGGTGGCAGCCTCGAGCATCTTGGGACGCACTTCCTCGCTGCGGTCTCCGAGCGCTTGGCCGTCGATCATGAATTCGAAGAACGAAGGCACGTCGGATCCCTGGAGGTAAGGCGCTTGGTGACGGAGCGCAACAGCAACGGCTGCTCGCGTCTGCCACGGATCTTGTCGGTTCTTGGTCGACTCGATGACCATGCCGAAACGGTCGTACTCCGGGGCCAACACCTTGTTTCTCTCCTTGTACAGCTGGCAAAGCTTGGTGACGACGGTGGTCACTTGCTCTGGATGCTGCTCGGTGGCAGCAGCCAAGGCACGAGCCGCGCTCTCGCGGACGTAGATGTTCTTGTGCTCGAGCAGTGCGATGAGCGGGTCGGCGAAGGACTCGGGCACATCGAGACCGTTCTCCTCCCACGCCTTCTCGGCAAGTCGTGCGTTCTCCTCGTCCTCGTCGTGGCAGGCAAGCCAGAGCTCGACGGGGAAGTCGAGATCGGTAAGGTCGAGCGGCTGGACGGCTTGCAGACAGCCGTTGCGGACGTAGACCTCGTCGACCATGGTGTTGGAGAGCAGCTTCTCGATCTCGGCGGGCAGCGCCGTCGTCCTGAGCGCCTCACCAATGTCACGCAGCGCCGAGACGGCATCCTTGGAGATCTGCGTGTGCTTGGCGACAATGGTGACGAGGCTGTCGATGAAGGACGAGCGTGGGTAGCGCATGTCCTCGCAGGCAGAGCCGTGGAAGTCGATAAAGTCAAGCGAGAGCTGGATCTGCTCGAGCACCGAGTCGGTATCCTCGGGGTCGACGCCAAAGCCACCGGCACGCACGATGCGCACGATGAGCGGATCGATGAAGGCGACGGTGCCAGCATCGAGAGGCGACTGCTCGGACAAGGAACGCAGGCGGTAGAGGATGCGAAGCACGAGCTCGTTGATGGGCTCGGCGCGGAAATCTTCTTGGACGAGCTGCTCGTCGATGGAACGCAGCAGGGCGACACCGACAAACATGGAGTAGGCCTCCAAGCGCAAAGAGCAGCAGCTGGACAGCGCCCAGAATGCCTCTTTAGCCTCCTTCTCGAACAAGAAGCGGGCCTGAGAGATCTCGAATGTTTCGAGGACAAAGCCGACGAGCGTCTGCATGTAGCCCTCGATCTCTTCGGTGCGCGCGCCAACGATGGAAGAGACGGTGCGAAGCGAACGCACGTATCTGGAACGGATGTCGTCGACCTTGGCGCGTGCTTGTGCTTCGATCTTGGATTGCGCGTCGACAGCGGCCTTCTGCTCCTTGGTGAGCGTCTTGTTCTGTGCCGCCTTCTTCTTGGCAAGGTCGGCACGAAGCTCTGCCTCCCACTGATCCATCTTTGCGTTCTTGTTGTTCTTGTCGATCGACTCTTCCTTGGTGGTAGAAAGAACGTCGACGTACAGAGTGCCTGGCTCGGTGCGCCACATGCCGAGCTCGTCGTGAGTGAGTGCGCGAAGGTCGTCAAAGGGCGCGTCGGTCTCGATTTGCGAGACGAGCTCGGCCATGACCGAGTCGGGTGCCAGACGCACGAGCGTGGTGAGGGCGGCAAAGCCTGCTTCGCGCATGGTTGCATCGTCGATGGCAGCGCGCACGACCGAGATGAGGTCCTGCTGCTTGGACGTGATCAAGTCGATGGGGAGGATCTTGGCCTTGAAGGTGAGATCCATGAAGCAGGAGGTACCGCGGTCGAGCAGATCGGCGTGATGGGAGAGGACGAGCGTGTCGACGAGCGCCTTCTTCCTGGCTTCAGGGTCGAGCTCCTCGGAGAAGGTGGACGCAGAAGACAAGAGACGGCGCAGATCGCGTGCACGCGTCTCGGCAGAGGGTTTTGCATCCTCGGCATCGGCAGAAGCAGACGCAGCAGTAGCAGCAGCACTCGAGGCTGCTGGTGTGGAAGCCGAGCCGTTCGCTTTGGAAGTGGAAGAGGCGGCCGAGGTGGCGGTCACTTGTGGCTGTTGGAGGAAAGCCGAGATGCCGGATGTGATAATGTCGTGGGTGAGGAGAGGCTCGACTTGGGCCAGTTGCTGTACCAAGGCGAGAACCGAACGCTTCGAGTCGGATCCTGTGGCGTGGAAGAGGACGTGGATGAGCGCAAGGGCGACCTGAACCTGCACAGCCTTGTCAGCAGCCAAGGTCTCGGAACGGCGCGCGATGATGGCTTGCAGGGCACGCGAGAGCCAGATCTCCTCGTCAGGCGTGGCGATCTTGCGGAAGACCTTTTCGGCGAGGAGGAAGGATGGCTTGGGGTCTACAACCAAGATGGATTCCAGAGCGGCGTTTTTGCGCATGACAGCATCGATCTTGTCCGAGCCGAGACTTGCGAGGCGACCTTCCAGAACGGCAGCGGCGATGTAGCCTTCGAGGGGACCACCGGGAGCGGTGAGCGGGTTGGTGGAAGCATTCTTGAGGTTGGCCTCGAAGGCGGGTAGGAGCGACTCTGCAAAGGCACGAGTAGCAGCTGTTGCTGTGTTTGCGTCTGCTGCCATGGACCAGAAGAGATGGCCGATGGCCAAGCAGACGGCTTTCCTGATGGGCACTTTGGCGTTTTGCATCTCCTTGGCGAGGGCTGTGGACACGGATGCAGCGGGAACAGTGTCGGCGTGAGTGAGGAGCCATTGGAGGTGGTGGGCGATGCAGGAGACGGCAGCATGCATGGAAGCCTCCTGGGCCTCCTTTGCGAGGAGCGAGGCGACCATCTCGACGACTGCAGAGCTCTTGGAGGCTTGACCAGGCGCGACGGAGGAGAGCATGAGGTAGATGGAAGTCCTGGCCTCTGGCGTGGCTGCCTTTGCACCCTTGAGGATGGCGAGAAGCTCGTCGACGACGGTGGTCTTGGCGGCATCGTCGTCACGGATGCGAGTGGAGAGAGCCGAGAAGAAGTCGGCGGCCTTGGCTCTGGTAGCAGCGTTGGAGGAACGAGAGGCGGAGATGACGGGAGTGAGTAATGGCTTGGCGTGCGGGGCAACGTCGAGGTTGACGACGGTGAAGAGGCTTGTCGCGATGGGGAGGGCCACCTCGGGCGAGCGAAGGAGCATCTTTTCGAGTTGGGGTCGCAAGGTGGAAGTGAGGTCGTCTTGGGAGACTTGCTCTGCCAAGAAATCGTCGAAAGCGCGGAGCAAATGTTGAGGAACAGCAGTTTTGGAAGCGACGAGATGCGTGCTGTAAAAGACGAGGATCTCTTTCTTGGCTTGGTTGACGTAGCCACGACCGATACCGTCTGGCGCACCTTTGACCTGTTCCGAGCCTGCACGCAGCCTGACGCAGACACCGACGGCCTCACCGAGAAGTGCTGCCGAGCGAAGGGCAGTTGCTGGAGTGGATGCAGCGCAGAGCGTGTGGATGAGCTGAGGCAGGAAAGGGTGTGCGTTGCGCAAGGTGCGGCGAGTGAGGGTGATGGCGTTCTTCCTGACGCTCTCGCGGCCCGTTGCGTCTGCCAGAAGAGCATCGTAGGTGGTTGCGAGGAGCTGCACGAGCGGGTCCCACGTGGACGATGGCTGCGACTTGGGCTCTCGGAGGCACAGCGTCGAGTAAAGGGCGCAGACGTAGGCGTGAAGCGCTGTGACGGTGGGGAGGGAGGTGGTGGTCGAGCCAGTGGTCGAGGGCTTGCAGATGCGCTCTGCCTCTCTCTTGAGCCATGCGAGGGCATGCTTGGCGACGGGACCATCGGAGTCTGCTGCTGCTGCTGCTGCTGCTTGGTCTACGGAGATGAGCTTGGAAAAGACACTGAGAGAGGCGAGTCTCGATTCGCGGTCGATGTATTTGGCGTAGGTGCGGAGTAGGATGGTGAGAAGCTCTGCCCTCTGGACCGGTTGCAATTCGGAGAGCTCTGCGGCTTTGGCGGCATGCCGTTGCAGGAATTGGATGCGCTGACGCGTGCTTGTCGAGCAGAGATGGATGTGAGCGGCTTGTGCAAAGGCAGACCAGTCGACGAGCGGATCGATGGGATCGTGCTCGTCGTCGCCCGAGACGCTCATCTTTGCAGGAGCGAGGTCGTCGTCCGAGTCGTAAGGGTGCTGGTGCGGCTCTGAGGAAGCACGCTGTATCCAGTTTTTGAGGTCGCGCTTTTTGGCTAGCATGCGATGCAGCTCGGTCAAAGAGATGCTGTGCCGTGCTGAGAAGATGCGGGACCGTCGATCGATGGAGAGAGAAGAGAAAGACGCAGAGCAGAAAAAACTGAGCTTTCTCTCGCCTGGACTGTGTGTCATTTGTCACTTGATCGAATCCCATTTGCATTTCTTCTTGCGCTGGTCCAGATCGGGCCCGATGGCAAAAAGAGACGTCTCATTGTTAAAGTGTCATCCGCGCTCTTCCACGGCCGCAGTTGTGTCGCTTTCGAGTCAGCCGAGTCGCTATCTCTGCTTCTCCCTCTCCCTCTCTCTCTCTCTCGCTTGGCTGTCTGCGCCACGAGTCATTCCTGCCAAAATTCCAGAGACACACACCGCAACACACACACACTCTCTCTCTGCTTTTGAGCTCAATAATCAACGCTTTGAGCCTTTTGAGCGTGGCGTGCGTGCGCCTTTTCCTTGTCGAAAAATCCAAAATCCGCTCGGTCCATCTGGATTCGCCCTTTGCTCTCGACCAAGCTCCATCCACGCATCCTCCCTTTCCACCATCATCATACCAGCACACACGAGAGCCGACGCACGATCACCACTACATACATCGACACTTCTTCCGTCGAGAATCTAGAAAAGCTAGAAAAGGACATGTCCGCAATCAAGGACGCGCTGGCTTCGGCCGCAGAGGCGCTTCACATCTCGGGCGACAAGGACAAGAAGGCGATCGGCGGCGGCGCTCCCGTCTACGTCGACGAGAAGGCTGGCAGCGATGAGACTGCCGACGGCTCCAAGGCCTCTCCCTTCGCAACACCATTAGCCGCACTCCTCGCAAAGGGCCAGGACGCCTCGGTCTTTGTCAAGAAGCCCGACGCCACGCCCGGTCAGGACGGTGTCGACGCCGACGGCTACGCTCCCATCTCGGCCTCCGCCTCCAAGAAGGTCAGCAAGCTCTACGCCACCGCACTCAAGAAGAAGGAAAAAGCCGGCGAGCAGGCTGCAAAGGACCAGGCGCAGGCCGCCAACGACGAGAAGAGGCTCGAGGAGAGCAAAAAGGTCGTGCTCGAGGAGCCCTCTTCCTCGGCGAAAAAGATCAAGATCAGCCAGGGCGCCAACTTCCGCGACCAGCGCGTCAAGATCTGCGGCTGGGTCCACCGTCTGCGCTCCCAGAAGGACCTGACCTTCATCGTCCTCCGCGACGGCTCCGGCTACCTCCAGGTCGTGCTCTCGGGCAAGCTCACCACCACCTACGATGCCCTCACCCTCACCACCGAGTCCACCGTCGAGATCCAGGGCCAGCTCAAGCCCGTCCCCGAGGGCAAGACCGCTCCCGGTGGTCACGAGCTCGTCGCCGACTACTGGAAGTGCCTCGGTAAAGCTCCGGGAGGAGACGAGGCCTACACCAACGTCGTCGCCGAGACCGCCGACCCCAACTCGCTCGCCGACCGTCGCCACCTCGTCATCCGCGGCGAGACCGCCTCCGCCGTGCTCAAGGTGCGCTCTGAGGTGCTCAAGGCCTTCCGTGCCGAGTACGACAGCATCGGCATGACCGAGGTCACGCCGCCTTGCATGGTCCAGACCCAGGTCGAGGGCGGCTCCACCCTCTTCAGCTTCGACTACTACGGCCAGCCCGCCTACCTCACCCAGAGCTCCCAGCTCTACCTCGAGACCTGCCTCCCCTCGCTCGGCGACGTCTTCTGCATCCAAGAGTCGTTCCGCGCCGAAAAGTCGCACACGCGCAGACACCTGTCCGAGTACACGCACCTCGAGGGCGAGCTGGCTTTCATCTCGTTTGACGACCTGCTCGAGCACCTCGAGCAGCTCATCTGCGGCACCTTGGCGCGCGTGCTCGACGACCCCAAGACCAAGGCGATGCTCGACCAGCTCAACCCCAACTTCAAGATGCCCTCGCGTCCCTTCCGACGCATGGACTACAAGGAGGCCATCCAGTGGCTCAACGACCACAACATCCCCAACGAAGACGGCCAGCCGCACAAGATCGGCGACGACATCGCCGAGGCCGCCGAGCGCAAGATGACCGACGAGCTCAATGTGCCCATCTTCCTGTGCCGCTTCCCGCGCGAGATCAAGTCGTTCTACATGAAGCGTACCGTCGGCGACGAGGAGTTTACCGACTCGGTCGATGTGCTCATGCCCGGCGTCGGCGAGATCGTCGGCGGCTCCATGAGGATGGCCGACCAGCACGAGCTGCTCGAGGCGTACAAGAACGAGGGCATCGATGCGGCCCCCTACTTCTGGTACACCGACCAGCGCAAGTACGGCACCTGCGAGCACGGCGGCTACGGTCTGGGTGTCGAGCGCTTCCTCGCCTGGCTCACCAACCGATGGACCGTGCGTGAGGCCTCGCTCTACCCGCGCTGGACCGGCCGTTGCACGCCTTGATGTTGGGTGTGGATTTGCAATCGATGCTGCTTGCCATAAAGTGTGTGAAAGGCTGAGTGAGATGGTGGGTAGTGTCGATAAGCTACATAGAACGTTCTTTGCGGCGCTGGTTGCTACATGGTTGTCGAGTTGGTCAGGACGAAAGGGCGGAGTGTTTTTTGTGTTCGTGTGTTGTGCAAGAGGCCGAACGCAGATCAAGTCGACTTGAGCGCCTTCTGTGCCTTTCGGAGCGCGCGCTTGCGCGTAGCAGCCTGCTGGTCTGTAGAGGATGAACATGAAAAAGTCAGCACGAGGAACATCGAGGCGATGGCGAGGGAGAAAAAAAACGTACTGTAAGTGTAGCTGAGAAGCCAGCCACGGGGGAGGATGAACGTGGTGGCCCAGTCGACCAGCGCATGCATGGGCCAGGGCGTGGCGGTGTAGGGGCGGCCGATGGCGCCGCCGTTGCGGCCGATGGTCCTGAGCACCTGCGCGACGTACTGCTTGGGCGTGGGGATCATGGCGCTCGATTTGCGAATCTTGGACAGGTTCGAGACGACAAAGTACGTGTTGAGCAGGCTGACGGCCACGTTGCTCTTGGCGAGCTCCTCGCCCATGGCCTGCGACCAGGCGCTGAGGAACGCCTTGGTGCCCGCGTACGTCGCGAGCATGGGCGTGGTCACCTGCCCCGCGAACGAGCCCAGGTTGAGCACCAGGCCGCGCCTGCGCGCCACCATGCCCGGCACCACCATGCGCGACACGCGCAGCACCGACACCACGTTGATCTCCACAATGTCCTCCATCTCCGACTCGGCCGTCTCGGCAAACGTCACCGGCATGTTGTGCGACTTGCCCACGTTGTTCACCAGCACACCGACGTCGAGGTCCTTTACCGCGGCTTCGAGCGCTTCGTACTGGCGTTCGTCGCCGAGCGCAAAGTCGATCGCCTGCGTCTTGGTCTTGACCCCCGAAGTGGCCGCTTCGACCTCGGCGGCGACCGTGCCGAGCTTTTCGGGGCTGCGCGAGACGAGCAGGATGTTGAAGCCCTTCTTGGCGAGTTGCAGGGCAAACTCGCGACCAATGCCGTCCGTGGCTCCGGTGACGACGGCCCAGGTGGCTTTGGAGTAGTCCTTCTTGTTGGCGCCGAATTTCGAGACCGACTTGCCTGGAAGAACATAGACGTCCGCAAGCAGCTGGCCGAGACGCAGCACAAAGGTGCCGACACTCAGCGCGCCGATTCCGGTAAAGAGCACCAGTGCTACCGAGAGCGGTGTCAGGCCGTGGTCTGTTCGTCGTTCGACGACAATGCGATCGATGGAGAAGAACAGTCAGTCGTCCATGCTTCTTTTGCGCTTTTCAGCGATGATCGCTCCTCCTCGCAGTGGAATCGACTCACCTACACGCAGACCGACGTGGCGCAGGAGGCCATCGAGGTGCTGTTCGATCGTCATGATAGCGTGGTGTCCTTGTGTGGTGATGGTGGCAAGGTGCGTCAATATTCCAGACGTCGCGATCAAAAACAAGAAAAGGAGATGGACTGTTCGCAGAAAAAAAAATGACAGACACTGCGATACGCTCCAGAGAAGTGGGAACAGGAAAAGAGACAGGCTCTGCTGCCTCTCTTTTCTTTTCGAATTTCTCGAGCTGAGTGTTGGGATTCGCCGCGTCTCGCGTCGCGCTCCGCTTTCCGTTGCCGGTCCTTTGCCGGATCCCAACAGGCGACTCGAAAATATCCGGTTGAAAATGGCCATCAGCGACATACAGCATTGACGGGCGATCGAGACGGCGCGAGACGGCGAGCAGCTATGTAAGCATCGTAAGATGCCTCAGTGTCGCTGTCCAACAACGCACGAGAGCAGCATGCTTCCCTGTTGACGTCGCTCGCTCACCAAGGTCCACCGTGCAGTTATCGGCGAGTGTGCTCGAAGTAATGGTGTCATCGAAGCTGCAGCATGTACCCCACATCCGATCGGCACGCATGTCGATGCAAGCTGCCATATGATCGAACGCATTTGATGAGGAGCCGATGACAGCACCCAATGTTCTAGTCGAGCTTGGGGGCCCGTGTCTGTACAGAGCCGCGGCTCTTCATAGCTTCGAAGAGGTTCAGCAGCGGTTCACTCGACACAGTGGCTGGTCTAGGGCACACATTCTAGTTTAGATCGACCATGAGACGAGATGCTGAGCGTTCCTATTCAGAACACCGTTCCGACGCTACGTTAGAGCACTGGCCTCCGTACGGTGTCAGCGAGACCAAAGTCTCGGCCACCATTCTTGATTGTCGTGAGGCAAGGACCCCGCATCATTTGCGAACAGCGTCTCCCAAAACAATGGCATGGGGCAACGACGAGGACTCCCCCGGTATCCAGACGCCATATGAACTACTGTAATCAACAATGAAACCACACCGTTGTGCACGGTGTCTGGACGTTGTATGCCTTTCCATAACAACCACCTCGTTCTTTTAGGGTCCAAGCACCTTCGCTTCGCCACAAGCCTCGTGACCCGTTCCCACACCGTCTCATCTTGCGAGACGTGTTCCGGGTGGTATCCATCTTCAGGGGCTCATCCGGTTCCCAGTCTAAAGGTACACCCCGCCATCCAGATGCACGTATGAGACAGCTGTGGGGGCCAAGCGCTATTGTTTTTCCACGCTCGAGCCTCGTTGGAAAACGATCCCCCGCCACCTAGGTTTGTAGCAGTCTCCACACGTCGTCGATGTCCCACCGTTGGCAAACTTTGTTCCGCTGGGCTTTCCCACGCATGCGCTTGGGCCTTGAGAAATGCAGGACCCAAGCGGCTGCATTTGGAGGAAACAGGACTCTTGGGTCTGGTCATCACAATGACGGCTTGGGCTCTCGAGTGTGCCTGGCCCACCATTGTGCGCGCTCGGTGGACCGGGGTGAAAGACGAGGAGGCCATAGCGTGAGACTATTGTTCCTCGAAGGTCTCCGTCGCGACTTTTACATGGTGCGGCAGCCCAAAGCATTCGATGCCAAGCTGTTCCGACGGATCCTGTGGTGGACGTTGCACCGATGCCGTCATGTGCCTCGATCGTCGTCATCGAGGCTGTGCCGAATGCGGAGCAACGTGTGGCCGGACCCTCTCCCCTGGATCTCTTGCTGTTGTTACGATACCGTCCCCTAGCTATCTTGGCAGCGGACCCTCCCCACACACACGCCCTTCGCTAGGATATACGTCTAGAATCCAAGCTTGCATCTGAGCCCCATCCAGTCTTACTCGGATATGTATCTGTTTGCACAATGGCATGCAGAGCCGAAACACAGCTTTGGTCTCTCGGCGCCATCCAGCTTGCGCTCTGACTTCTGCACCGGTCGGGTCTGTCGGAGATCTGGATTGACATGCTGTTGACCTTGTGATCGGAGACTGCGGCGTGATGATCGATACTTGCTCACGAAGATCGTGTTCAGATCCGCAGATGATCGACGATCTCGTCCGTGACCTTGTGATGCTTTCGTAAGCACCGCTGTCGCAAGTACAGACATGTTGCTCGTCTGGCTGGCGTCTGCTGGTGTGAGGGCTGACTGCCAGCTCGAGTCCTGCTCCTACAAGTTCCCACGCTACAGTCACTCGCTTCTCGCGCCCAGTTCACCGAATGCGAGCCCAACAGGTGCAACATAGACAGTAATCAACACTTTGGCTGGTAGAGTAAGCGCCCAATCTTCCACTGCACTCTATGCTGTGCGCAAGGCGAAGCACGCAAATGCCGTCTGGACGAGCTGTCAAGCCGAAACTCATCGGGCACGGCTGACAAGCTCCAAATTAAGGTGTGAGCGAAGCGACTTGCTGTCAGCCCCGAGGTGGCCGTTTAATTGGCGCGGGGTTATTCTATACAGAGAAGGTGGGCGTTTGCTCGCTTGTTCGGCTTCGTAATTGGCACACGTCCTGTGACTGCGGCCACCCCAACGTCGTTACTGGCCATTGATGCTTGCTAGCCTTAAGAGTGGGAAAGACGGAAGCAGCGTTATCAAGTGGACCGCGAACCCGTGGGATGGTCCGGGCGACAACTGTCAAATGTCAAAAGCAACGACCCTGTCGAGTTTACCGAGCTTGCTTCTGCCAATACCACCACATGCATGACACACTAGCGCCTTGCAATTTAAGCATGGGCGGCGGCTCTGCGGCCCATTAAGCTTTCGCATAGCGAGATTGAGCTCTAGTATACCGATGTTTGCATCCGAAGCATGTTTGTCCCGGCGTGGGATCCACGGACTGTTGCGCAGACTAGTGTCAGACTCTCGCACCTGTCGAGCAGAGAGACAGACGACGAACGAAAGCGAAGAATCGCTACAGGAAGGCGCTATGTTGCCCGCCCGCATGCAGCTCAATTTCGGCACGCCGCCCACGTAAAGGACCCCAGGGCTCACTCACACACATCGTTGACTCGACGTGGGCAAAGCTGAAAAACACCCCGCGCATGCCGCGGCGGGAGCAGAGACAAGCTCGCCCCTGTCTCGAATCGTCTTCACCATCAACACCTGGGTGCAGTTTGGGCAAGTACAACGCCAACGACCAACACCGTCAAGCTCGATACATTGCAGATGACGCAGCATGAAGGCGTCGAGGAGAAACGTGGTGCTCGGCGACGAGGTTGACCGTCGCACCCAGCTCTATCTTTCTTTCGAACATCAATGCATGTTCAAGCACAGCTTGGCCGGCATCAGGACCGTATGCATGGCTGATCGCGCTCTGAACGGCCTTCGGACGAGAATGACCGGCACGCAGGTGTCAAGCAGACGTCTTCTCTCAGCGCTTGGCCCCTTGCAGCGTGTCGAGCAGCGGTCGTGCAGAAGGAGAGGCCGGCGCAGCGCTGCCAACGTTCGGGATGGAATCTTGCTCACGCTTCATGCATCGTGTGCTGGTGGATGGGCGAGCGAGCGCGGGTTGGCGAGTCGAGACAAGACGTGCATGAACCGTCGAGCCGCTCTTGACGCTTTTTTTCGGGTGTGTCTTGCCCTCGTCGTCGTCGCGCTTAGCGACTGGCTCTGGAGGAATTCTTCGTGTGCGCAGCTGCGCAACGCACCTGTGCGGCCGGCAAACTGCGGAGCTGCAAACCAACAAGAACGTTGGTCGGAGTGTCTCATTCTCAGACCACCAAACAAAATGGCAGAGAAGAAAAGACCCTTGGTTGGGCGGCACGTGCAGGCACGGCGGGCGTTGGGCGTCGAGAAAATCAAAGGCGACCGACGCTCGCGGCACGAACGCTGTGGACGGCTGGGCTTGAATTTCGTTCGAGTCTCTTGCGGCGAGTCGCAAACAAAAAATAAAACTCGCTTCTCTTCGCTCTCTTTGCAAGGTGTCGACTCGAGGGCCAGGTTCGGTTCCACAATCCAAGCTCCGCCGTCTGCGTGTTCAGCTCAGCTCGCAGTCTCGATAACCTGTCACACCAACAGATGTGAGACGACACACACACGACGCTTGAACACGTTGTGGCCTGCCCGGGATGGGTGAGACAGCGACCGGAGTGCATCTGCCCGCCGCGGCTGCTGTGAGAGAAGTGTGAGCTGCTCCTCGTGGGCAGGCCCGTGGCTGCCCAGGCACACAAACACACGCGTCTCACCCATCCGTCCGAGTCTCAGCCTTGCGATCTGTGCATCCGCCCCGGCAGCCAGTCGTCCGCCGCCGCCGTCGTTGTCGCCACCGCAAACTTCACATGCCCCTCGGCCAGCACCTGCAAGCACATGCGTCTCTGTCGTGGCAAAGGGGCCTAGATTGTATTCCAACAAACAATTGCGGCGAACAAACGGCCCGACTGCATCCCAGGATCTCACCCTGCCCGCGTACTCTACCGTCCGGCTTCGAGCATAGGCCGGCATGTTCGCTTCGAGCTCGTGCTTGCTTGTCACCCGTGTGATGTTAGAGGGAGAGAGAGAGGGGTTGCTGTTGGCCATGCGATGCAAAGGCGACTCGGAACGGTGACGATCTGCAGACGCGCACACGACAGGTCGGAGCTGCCGCATTAGGATCAGCGTACATTTTTCGATTGCATGGCGGTTGGTGCTGAACAAACAACAGGCAGTCTTCAGTGCGCTTCGACGATGGCTGCTGGAGGGGAAGCTGGGATCGCGTTGCCAGTGGCCTAATCGATCGACGAGACGCGTCTACGGTGTGAGACACGTGCAGCGATCTTGTGCTCGCTGTTCGCCTCCCTCGACCTCATCATCCGATTGCTGGTCACTGGCTTTGCCTCCAGTTCACCTGGACACTACGTTGAAAGCCTTTGCTGTCAGTACCAGCTGTCCAACGACGATGCGGCATCGTCAGTATGTTCTTCAAATGCGATGGCGACTCTGAGCGACAGATCGGGGTCCGGGAATCGCGGCGGCGCGGCGTTTGGCGTTGCGCGCGCGCGCGTCTCGTCTTAGTCGCGGCACGAGACCAGTCTCGGTGAGCTCGATTTCGAAATTGGGCGTATCAGTTGAAGAAGTTAGAAAAGGTAATTGTTAAGTCTCACGTGGAGGGGGTCCCGCTTTTTGCCTCACCAAAAAGCATGGAAAAAACACGGGACCCCCGGAAATATTTTATTTGCATGTTAGAACCCTAGCTTCATTTCCAACCATCATCGATCCGAGCCCTTCAACTGTACAGTCGCGTCCAATACTGCCCCGAATAAAATATTTTGAGCATGCTGTCATCAGGTCCCTTTGATGATGATGTCTGCTGCCCTTTGTGTCTTCACTCACAGCCCCCTTTGTATGGTATCATTGGAAAGCTTGGAAAGCCTGCTTTCCAAATATGTAAACAAATCTGATTGGTTCCACCAAAAAATGGGCTGAAAAGCAGCTTTGCATTTTGGTGGTCCCCTCCTCCTCCTCAGTAAATTATGAAGCTCAAGTTCTGTGCCTTTGTTCACCACAATGAGCTTATGAATGACGCCTCAAATGGCTCTGAGCACCTAGTCAGATATAAGGAGAGTCAGTTTGCTCAAGATTGATGCTTCTAGCACACCTACAGCCAAAGTTATTGACTATACCATTTGGGGCCTTGAAAACCATCATGCCTCGCATTAAGTACACCTCTCAGCACCAACAGCATGTTGCACAGCTGGTCCAAGAGGGTTTCTCAACCAGAGAGATAGCCAGCAAGCTGTCTATGAGCAAAACAACTGCTGCTAGACTTGCTAAGGGCATCCCAAGAGCGCATGATACCAAAAGCAAAGGAGAAAGGCCCCCCCCATCTGTCCATGCACCAACTCTCATTGCTC
>LT795067.1:427300-437762 GCA_900162835.1 Sporisorium reilianum f. sp. reilianum | reverse complement strand
TTTTTTTTTTTTTTTGGTGTTCCGCTTCGCAACCCAAGTTCGGTTGCTGCGACGAAAACCCCCTTGCACACCGGACGCCGAAGCGTGGTAGCGACGCCGCGCACGTCGTACGCCGCGAGGCAACGCTGTTCCCCACGCCCTCGGTGCGTGCTGGCCACTCGTTTGCGGTGCCAGCCGACTCGAGTCGACTACAGTAGCTCGACTCGCTAGTGGCACAGGCAGCGGTTGTCCACCCCGTCAAGCACGACCTGCAGTAGCATGTTCTTGCCTATTTTGGTGCTGTTCGGGAAGGGCTTGGCCCTTCGTCTGCCCCTTGCACGCGCTTCGGCCTTTGCGGAATGTTGTTCTGTGTTCCCACATGGTTGGTTGGATGGCTGGCTGGCTGGCAGGCAGGCAGGCATGGCTTGCTGGCGGAAGGACGGGTTTGCCCGTTGCATTTCAGACGCCATTGCCAGCCGAATAGCAAAGCGGACACGCACACGTCGACTAGGTTGCGCATAAGCCGCAGAGGTTCGGTGTCAAGCCAATTGCTGTTTCTGTCGATCGCATCCTCTCTGGTAGGCTCAAGAACGGGTCGGTATCGCTGGCTTCTGTGAGAGCCTCCACGTCCGCCACCCCACGCTATGAGCTTAGTACTGTAAACAAGCCTCGATGATCGTCACGTCCACGAAGCGTGACAGGCTCAGATCGATTCGGTTTTGTTCGAGATCGACAGGTGACCGGCACCAGCTGTCACCAGCTCGTCCACTAGCGATGACCGCGCTTGCGATGCTGTGTGTGAGTCCAACTCTTACCGACCGACCGACCGACCGACCGACCGCGAGCGACCGGCCGAGCGACGGTCGAATGTGTGTCGTCTACAGTATCTCATCTTCATCAGGAGAAAGTGGAACAAATTGTTTTATTTTGTTTTTTCTTATGAAAAAAAAAGGCAGCAAAGTCGAATCGATTCCTTGGCTTGGACGCGGCGAAAAGTTGTGCCGCGCGAGTTTTTTTTTTTTTTTTGGGCGGAACTCCGCTTGTCACCCTTGCCTTTAGGACGTTTCTCATGCGAAAGAAAAAAATTGCGAAAAAAAAATACAAATTTGTCTCGCTTCTTTTCGAGCTGCGCTGTGCTGCACAGGCCCCCTTTTTCCAAGAGAAAGTGCACTTGGGCCCTGCCTTTTCTTTATTCACATTTTTCGCTTTCCCTCGGTCCATCGCTCTCTCGCTCAGCCATCCCGCCTGAGACTCGACGGGACTCTTTCGGTGCGAAATTGGCACAAATTTGAAACTCGTTCGCTGTGCTCTGTTGGCCGTGAGTGAGTCGAGTTTCAAAGCAGGGTCTCGCCACACTGAAATCTCATTCACTGCGAGCAGCAGCAGCAGCAGCAGCCGCCCCTTGGGCCCTCTGCCCCCAACCCCTCGCTCATCGCCACCCTCGAGCCAAGCCCGGGCAGTCCTGAGCCGTCACCGCGTCACCGTTCGCAGCTTCACTGCCACTGCCCACTCCCTTTTTTTCTCTGACCCAGTTCTTGCGCAGGTTTCGCCGTTCCGCTGCCCTTGCCCCCACTCGAAGGCCTCGTCGGTTCCCCTGTGCGCTTGCCACGGTTCGCCCCTCGTCCCATACGGCCGGGCCCTTTTTTCGTGCGACCGTCTCTGCCAGTGGCACGCTCGGGACGTCGTCGCTCTCCCGTCTGCCAAAACCTGGATGCTGTTCCGACGGCCGATTTGCGCTTTCCCCTTGTTCCTTGGGCTCTGTCGCACCTTCCTTTCTTGTTCGTGGCTCGCGCAACGGCGAAAAATGTTTTCCTTTAAAAAATAAATCGTAGTTTCCCTCGCAACTCTGCCTGGCACAGAGCCCTTGTTTCTTGCTGCCGTAGTTCACCGGTTCCAAAGCTCAGATTGACTTGAGCGTTCGCTCTGCACAATGCAATGCAATAGCTGGGTGCAGCGCGCATGTTCTGCACCCCGTAAACGCCTTGCTTGCTGCCTGTCTGATGCCTGCTGCCTGCTGTGTGCACTCTCGCTCTGCTGCCGTGCTGCACTGCCCGCCACAGACCGAGAAGCACTTGGCCGTTGCCTCGCAAAACCTTAAGCCTCTGCTTCCTGACAACGGGATCTGGCCTCCGCCAAATTGCGAGAGTTGCATTGGAGCAGGAGGAACAAAAGGGTTCTTTCTCCTCACACACTCGTCGCTGGCGCTTGGAGCTCCCTTCCAGGCTGCTCGCTGCTGCTGCACTCTTCGCTTCCAGACGCTCCTGCCTCCTCCTCCTCCTCCTCCTCCTCATAGAGCTCGGTTTGCAATATATCCTTCCACCTTTTCTTGTCGATCCCATCCTTGTCGCCTTCCTTCTCCTCCTTACCCTCATCCGAACCACTCACTCCCTTCTCTCCCTTCCACACTCTGGTCGACATACACTCTCCCTCGTCCTCTCTTCTCATCTCCACCCAAAAGCATTCTTCGCCCGTAGATCTACGTCAGCGGCATCTCCTTCCAAGAGCTTCACAGCTTCGACGACCTCTTGCACGCATCACTCGTTCATCCAGCATCGACCCTCACCCACTCGGAACAACAACTCGCTCGACGCTTCATTTCCCTTCGGCGGGTGGCAACTATTTTCACCGACAGCAGCTCGACTCGACCCGACTCGACTCTCTCGGCTCAACCATCCAAAAGCATCACCAGAAGCGCCCGTCGTCTTCATTTCCTTAAACCCGAAAAGCATTCTCCTGTCTGCCACCTCCTCTTTCCTCGCGCATACATCGCATCGCATCAGCTTCTGCATACCCCACCAACCCCCCTTTGGCTCTCGTCGTTCCAAAGCTTCATCAAGTCCTCCTGCATCCTCTCGTTCCCGTCCAGAGTCGCATATTGCCATCGTCAAATGTGCACAGCAGCCCACTCTTCTCTCTGATTCGCACCATCCACCTTTCCACGGCTTCTTTGTTGCTCTCGACCACCACATTGTCACCATGGCTGCCTCTGTCGCTTCTGCCTACAACGCCGCCACTCACGGCTACCAGCACGCCATGACTTCCGAGTCCAAGGCTGCTGCTGCTTCGTCGAGCAAGCCTTCGTCGTCGTCGTCATCCAGATCTGCCCACCGATCTGAACAGCAGGACCGATTCTACGGCTACCGAGGTAAGTGCTTCACTCGACGAGCCAGTTGCCTTCCTGATCTCATCGACTGACCCTTACGCGATCACGCTCGTTCTCTGCTCGTCACTCTCAACAGACACGTCGGAGCTTTGCGAGAGATTCATCCTCTACCTCTTCGCCTGCCCGCTCGACTCGACCTCGGCCTCGGCCTCGCTGCCAGCAACCCAGAACGGCACACCAGCTCCTCGGCTCTCCGAGTTCATCGCCTATGCGCTCTACAGGACGCGCCTGCCCGAGGCCGTCACCTTCCAAGCGCTCT
The DNA here is from genome assembly GCA_900162835.1 of Sporisorium reilianum f. sp. reilianum. Lineage (NCBI taxonomy): Eukaryota > Fungi > Basidiomycota > Ustilaginomycetes > Ustilaginales > Ustilaginaceae > Sporisorium > Sporisorium reilianum. The sequence goes on along the minus strand of LT795067.1, from coordinate 434,361 downwards.
ACCTGCTGCTGCGACTCAAGATCCGCTTCCCCGCGGCGCGCGGCTCGTCGGGTCACCGTCTGTTCATCTCTGCGCTCATGATCGCCAGCAAGAGCAGCTGCGACGACACGTATTCCAACAAGAGTTGGGCCATTGTCGGCCAGGGCCTGTTCAGCCTGCGCGAGATCAACCAGATGGAGCGCGAGCTGTTCGGCTACCTCGGCTACAAGGTCAACGTTTCGCCCGAGGACCTCGTGGTGTTTACCTACGAGCTCGAGCAGGATGTCGACGGTGGTCGCATCGACCAGGTGGTGCGCAAGATCCTCGAACTCATGTCGAGGCGCAGCAGCATCGACACTTGTTCTGACGAGTCGCCTCGCCAGCGATCCGAGAGCGTGTCGAGCGTCAAGTCGTCGGCGCCACCTACGCCTGCGCTCGAGTCGTCGGGCTTCTCGTCGCCATCGATCGACTCGCACGCCGGCCCGCACCGCAGCTCGTGCGGTCGCCACTCGAGGCAGTCGAGCGTCTCGCGCGCCAGCATGTCGGGCTACGCCGCCTCGATGCCCGCTTCGGCGTCGACGTCGCACATCGCCAGCAGCACGTCGCTGCCCGCCTCGACGGCTATGGTCAAGAGCGCCAGCCACCGCCAGGAGAGGAGCGCCACGGCGCCGAGCTTCATCCACCCTTTCATCAACACGGCTCGCGAGAGGTGTCGCCCTTACACGACGCCCGTGCACAACATGCCTCTGTCGGCGTCGTCGACCTCGTCGTCGACCTCGTCTTCGTCTTCGTCGTACTACTCGAACTCGCCTGCCGCTTCGATCTCTTCGTCGTCGGTGTGCTCGTCCATGTCGTACGCTGCTTCGCGTGGCATGTCGGCCACGCCGTCGCCGTACGCCTCGCGCTCGGTCATGAGTGGCCGCACGACTCCGGACACGCCGCCCTCGGATGTCGAGTCGTCGCAGTGGGAGGACGCGCGCTACTACGGCACCGACACCAAGATGGAGCTGAGCCCCACTTCGACTGTCGCATACAAGCTGCCTCACCAGCACGTGGCGCACGCTGGCTTTGGCCAGCACGCCTCGTCGGCGGAGGCGTACCTGCACCCCTACAACTGGAGGTCTTGATCCGCGCGCATCTCTCGCTCCCCCTCCACTCAGCATCTCGGCATCTTATGTCGTGGCCTCACAAACACCAAAAAACTCACACAAAGGAACACTTGCTGGTTGTTGTCTTTCACGGCCTCGAATCAGGTTCGAGATGGATCCGGTCAGACGCCTTCTGGCAGGTTTGTTTTTGCCTTGCGCCACTCTCGTTTCAGACATTCCGCTCAGCACGCAGTCGCATCCTCGTTGGCTACGCTGTTGTTCGCCCCCTTAGATACCCCGCTTATACAGACGCATTTCTTTGACCATAGCATCGTTTCGTATCAATATGCATTTCAGTCGTCTCTGTCCGTTTTCATGCCATTGATTGCGTGTGCTGTTTTGGAGTGGAACCACTGGTTTGGGTGTGAGGATCCACAGTGTTGGGACAAGGCTCGGTGGCGGTGCAAGGGGTTGCCCAGGGGTTTGTGTTTTGGCGAGAGGGAGGTTTATTAATAGTGGGTGTGGTTGCTGCGTCCGAGCTGAGAAGACGCGCCCAGCAGCAGCAGCCGAAGGCGAGGGCAGCGACAACCGTCGCTTAGGATACGTTGCAACCGTTCAGTGTCCACTCTCGGCCGTCGCAGCAGCTCCCGAGGATTCGGATGCCGCACCGTCCCTCGCCCGGTGTGCCCAGGTTTCGAACCCGTACCTTTGCACAGAGTGAGGAGTTTTTTTGGCATTCAATCTGGAAGAATTGAATCTCAGCCCGGTCTTTTTGTCTCAAGATGCCCTTCCCTTTCATCTTTCATCTCTGCGTGGAGTGTGTGGGAAAGCAAGGAACGAACACGCGCGATGAATTTGCACTCCGCTTCGCCCGCGCCGCCCCCCCTTTTTTTTTTGGGAGTTGGATTTTCCTGGTTGTCTTGGAAAGAAAATAGAGCGGCACTGTTCGGTCAACCGCTTGTTTCTTCGAATGCTTCTTCCCAGCAACCGCTTTGGAAAAGGAAGGGTGGCCGATCGGATGGCGATCATTCGACAACGTCCGAATGTCAACGCTGCATGCTGAGATACAGTGGTGCGGCGAGATGCAAGATGCGAATCCAGATCTTGGGGCAGTCGGCCAAGCATGGACTTCGGCTGCACAGCAGGCAAGCAAGGAGCTCAAAGGGCACACAAACCCTTGCCTCGGATCACACGCGCCCGCCGCACGCCCGAGTGTAACATCTTTGCTCCTCCTTGCTTTGCAGCTTCCACCTCGGCGTGCATTCTCACACGGCAGCACTTGAAAGTACCGCGCCCTCTCGGCGTTCGGCTGCGGCTGCGGCTGCGGCGCTGGCAGACAACCAACATCAGACAGCGCTCACCCAGATGTACTCGGCGTTGCGTAACGCTTTCAAACGCCGCTCTCGCACTTCCCGGTCAGGATCTAACAAAATTGCGAGAGAAAAAAAAATCTGCGATGGATTTTCCCGATGTGAATGGGGCGCGAATCGGGACCGCGTGCGTGCCTCGTTGTGGTTTCGCGCTGTTTGACAACAAAGGGAAGCGTCCTTTGTTCGCGGGCGTGGGAGCATTCATTTGTCCCTTTGTCCGCCCCCATCATCTTTTCCGTTCATTGGCAGGGCGTGAATGCTTTGTGCTTCTCACGCGAGACAAGGCTCACAGCAGCAGCAGCAAGTATGTCAAAGGGGAGAGCGGGGACAATCGGTGCCGGATGGCGTGAACCGGTTGGTTTGCATGGCCGTACCATGCGTGCTCACGCGTCTGTACAGACTTGGAGCTGAAGCGGCGTGGAGTGAAAGGTAGAGTGCTACCAGGGACGTCTCGTCACCACGATACCCTTAGACCCTTACTGCTCTTCCTGCTCCTCCTACTTGCTGAGCTTGCGTCATCTACGCTTCCTACTCTCTGCCTCATCCACCATCTTGCCATCCATCCAACGATCATCTTCGGCGGACGACCATCATCGACATCACCTCTGGCCAGCAAGATGTCGAAGGACGCCACAAGCTCGTCCAAGAGACATGTCGCTTCCACCTCACCAACGAAACCATCCATACGACTGCTGTTCAGCTTCCTCACACCGCGCGATGTCGTCTTGCTCCTCCTACCCGCCATCCTCTGCTCTGTCGTCGTCGGCATGGTCCCCACCGTCATGTCCAAAGTGGTCGGCAAAGCCTTTGACGCCTTCTCGAGCTACAATCCCACCTCTCAACCAGCCGCCACCATCTCCGCCGCGACCAACCACCACTTCCTCCACAAGATCCTCTCCACCGTCTACGTCCTGCTCGCGCTGTCAGCGGTGACGTTCTGCATCAGCACCGTCTCGGTGTCGGCGTGGATCTGCCTAGCCGAGCGCACGGCTGCACGAGTACGAACCGCAGTCTTCGCCAGCGTGATGGCCAAAAAAACGGGCTGGTTCGACACGGGCATGGGCCTGCGCTCGGACGATGCGGACCAGGTCGAGATCTCGCCTGCGGGGCTGATGACCAAGGTGGCGCGCGAGTGCGACGACATGCGCATCGCCGTGTCGCGCGAGCTGGGCAACATGATGCAGCACCTCACCACCGCGGTCGCCAGCCTCGTGCTCGCGCTCTACACAAGCTGGAGCCTCACGCTCGTCATCCTCGCCTCGATCCCCGCCGTGCTCGTGCTCACCGTCGTCACCGAGATCGGCGCCGCGCCCTCGCTCCAGCGCGAGCACATGAGCACCACCCACGCCACGTCCATGGTCGAGCGCGTCGTCGACGCCGTCAACACGGTCAAGGCGTTCAATGCACAGGCGCGCGAGACCGAGCGGTTTGAGCGCGAGCTGAAGCGGGGCTGCAGGTCGTATAGGCGCACGCTGCTTTGGTGGTCGGTGCGGTTTGGAGTGACGAGCGGGCTGGTGTTTGCGACGTTTGTGCAGGGGTTTTGGTTCGGAAGCCATTTGGTGAGGAAGGGCAAGATCACGCCCGGCGAGGTGATGACGGTGTTCATGTCGAGCTTGCTGGTCTCATCGACGTTGAACGAGATCATGCAGGCGCTGTCGTACATCGACAAGGGCAAAGTGGGTGCTGCGAACCTGATCAACCTCATCAACTCGTCCGACACCACTCAGAACGACAACGGTAATGTGGATCGATCTTCGCACCTCACCACCTCGCCCCGCTCGTCAAACTACACGGACGACAAGACGAGCATCGCCCCGACCTCACCCTCCAGCAACGCCGCGTTTGCAGCATCGATGTCGCTGCTCGACGTGCTCGAGTACGATCCGCGGCGCGCGCGCGCCGTGCCCATGTCGATCGACGCCATCCCCGCCACGCCCTCGCCGGGCCTCACGAGCCCGGACACGTTCACGCGTCCGCCCTACACCGCCCCCACGCCGCTCACGCGCCTCGCCAAGCGCAGCGGCGTGCAGAACATCCGGCGCATCTCCCCCCCGCACTGCCAGGGCGAAGTGCACCTGCGTTCCGTGTGCTTCCACTACCCGGCGCGGCCGCTGCAGCGCGTGCTGGACAACGTGCATCTGTACTTTGCGCCCGCGGAACACACGTACGTTGTCGGCGGCAGCGGCAGCGGCAAGAGCACCATCGCGCACCTGCTGCTGCGCCTGTACGAGCCCACGGCGGGCACGATCCAGATCGACGACCAGACCGTCGAGTTCCTCGACCCGCACTGGTGCCGCGTGCACATCGGCGCCGTCAGCCAGGACCCGATGGTCTTCGACATGAGCGTGCACGACAACGTGGCGCTCGGGCTGGTGGGGAAAGTGGATGCGGAGGACGGGGTGCCGCGCGTGGCGAGGGAGGACGTGGAGGCCGCGTGCCGGCTTGCGATGCTGCACGAGTTCGTGCGTGACCTGCCGGACGGGTACGAGACGGTGCTGGGCGCGAAAGGGACCGCGCTGTCCGGCGGGCAGCGGCAGAGGCTCGCGATCGCGAGGGCGCGGTTGCGGGATCCGTCGATCCTGATCCTCGACGAGGCGACGTCGGCGCTCGATCCAACGACGCGCCACTTGGTGCACGAAGCGATCAAGACGTGGCGCAGGGGCAAGACGACCATCATCATCACGCACGACCTGTCGCAGATCCAGAGCGACGACTTCCTCTACCTGCTCGACAGCGGAAGAGTCGTGCAGCAGGGATACCGCTCCGACCTCGAGGCGAAAGATGGACCGTTCCAGAAGCCGGCCCTGCAGCAGAGTCAAGCCGGCGAAGAGGGTCACGCGCGCGCAGTGGAGCAAATCGAGAAGAAGGATCGAAAGAGCAAGTTCGTCGAGCCGACCCACGACGAGTCGTACACGCGCAGAAGGAGGGTCAAGTACGGCTCGATGCTCGGGTGGGAGCGCGAGGGTGGTGTGCTCTCGGAGCATCTGTCGTTGATCATTTCGCAGAAGATCGAAGGCGCTCCTTCGCACCTCAAGCCGCTGCGGTTGGCGGAGCGCCAGGCGATGAACAGCTACTGGCAAGACGCAGAGACGCTTAAAGCTACCGGCTCGACTGCGAGCAATCGACGTGCACGCAACGGTGCTGTCGAGCGGCGCAGGTGGGATGCGCAGCCATCTGACTACCCTTCAAACGAAACGGATCAAGCGCAGACTGAATCGGTCACCATCGACACCGCCGACGACGAAGAGCCCTCGTCAAAGGTGCCCACTACGCGCCAAGTATGCCGCATCCTGTGGCGCACCATCCCGAGCCGCACGCTGCTGCTCGTCGGCCTCTTGATCTGCGTGCTCTCGGGCACGCTCACGCCCGTGTTCAGCTACATCCTCGCGCAGCTGCTCGCCACGATGGGCCGAACAGACCAGTCGGGCACGGTGCTCAAATGGAGCCTGCTCATCCTGCTCATTGCGCTGCTCGAGGGCATCTTCGCGTTCGGGCGCTACCTGTTCATGGAGGTGCTGGCGGACAGCTGGCTGTACCGGCTGCGCAGCACGTCGTACCACAACGTGCTGCAGCAGGACCGGGCGTTCTTCGACCGGCGCGCGCACACGCCGGCGCGCGTGTGCCAGAGCATCGTCAAGGACGGCGAGGACGCACGCAACCTGGTGGGCCAGATCCTGGGGCAGCTCGCGCTCATCGCGACCATGATCAGCCTCGGCATCGGCTGGGCGCTCGTCGTCGGCTGGAAGCTCACGCTCGCGGGCGTCGCGTTTGGCCCGGTCTTCCTCGCTGCCATCGCGCTCCAGTCGCGCATCATCAGCGTCTACGAGGTGCGCAACAAGCACAAGCGCGAAGCCGTCGCGCACGAGTTCCATGCGATGGTGGCGCACATGCGCAGCATCCGCGTCATGGGCCTGGAGCGCGTGTTCGAGCGCGCGCACGCGCGCGCGGTGCACGCCGCGCAGCGCTGCGGCATGCGCGCGTCCGTCTTCGCCGGCTTCGGCCACGGCATGAGCGACGCGCTGACGTACATCGCCGAAGCTCTGATCTTCTACGTTGGCGCGCGGTTGATGGTGACGGGCGAGTACAGCTTTGGACGCATGATGCAGGTGTTTAACCTGATCATCTTTGCCGTGACTTTCGCGGCGCAGATGCTGACGTTCCTGCCCGGGTTGAGCAAGAGCGTGCAGGCGCTGGCGGACCTCGACCGGCTCGTGCGCCTGTCGGATGCCTCCACTGACCGTACGGAGGCGAAGGGCGAGCTGGAGAGCGAGGTGCGCGGGCGGATCGAGTTCTGCGATGTCGGGTTTGCGTATGATGCGCGCGCGGGGCAGGTGCTCGACGGTATGCGGTTTGAGGTGGCGCGCGGCGAGTGCGTTGCGATCGTCGGCGCGTCCGGCTGCGGCAAGAGCACGGTCGCTGCGCTGCTGCAGCGGCTGTACGAACCCACGAGCGGCACGATCCTGCTCGACGGCACGCCGCTCTCCGCCCTATCCACACACTGGCTGCGCGAACACATCAGCGTCGTCGGCCAGACCCCGGCGCTGTTCGACCTCACCATCGCGGACAACATCGCGTACGGCGCCAACGACGCGCCCACCCAGCCGCGCATCGAGGCCGCCGCTCG
>LT795067.1:414312-424335 GCA_900162835.1 Sporisorium reilianum f. sp. reilianum | reverse complement strand
AAACAGACCTTGGTACCACCTACTCCTGTGTCGGTTGGTGGGTCAACGAGCGTGTCGAGATCATCGCCAACGACCAGGGTAACCGCACCACCCCCTCCTACGTCGCCTTCACCGAGAGCGAGCGTCTCATCGGCGATGCCGCCAAGAACCAGGCCGCCATGAACCCCAGGCAGACCGTCTTCGACGCCAAGCGTCTCATCGGCCGCCGATTCGACGACCCTGACGTCAAGAAGGACATGCAGCACTGGCCCTTCACCGTCATCGACAAGGACGGCTCCCCCTTCATCGAGGTCAACTACCTCGGCGAGACCAAGCAGTTCTCCCCCCAGGAGATCTCGTCCATGGTCCTCACCAAGATGAAGGAGATCGCCGAGGCCAAGATCGGCAAGGAGGTCAAGAAGGCCGTCATCACCGTCCCCGCCTACTTCAACGACTCGCAGCGTCTTGCCACCAAGGATGCCGGTACGTATTTTTTTCGCGAGTCGACTCTGGTCTCTGCTTCGACATCTGCTTCTGCTGCTGCTGGAGGATACGGGATTGCGAACGGGCACGACGCAACAAAGGCTCGACCGACAACACGATTGCGCAGCGATGATACAAATTTTATTCCATGCTAATTCCGAGGCTCTCCAGCGTTGCGGAAGCAAAAATATTTTACTAAGAACGGCTAGCTGAGCGCATATCGTACATCAGCAAACGGTGACAACGGAAGGAAGCAGGATCGGCAGCAATCAGCAGAAGCAGATCTGATGCAGAGATAGAGCGTCACTGATGCCTTGCGCGGCTTCTGGTAGTGCCCTGTTACTGACTTTTCCCAATCCTTGTTCGCCCCCTGCAACAGGCTCCATCGCTGGTCTCGATGTTCTCCGTATCATCAACGAGCCCACCGCCGCCGCCATCGCCTACGGTCTCGACTCCAAGTCGTCGACCGAGAAGAACGTGCTCATCTACGATCTTGGTGGAGGTACCTTCGATGTCTCGCTCCTCAACATCACCGGTGGTGTCTTCGCCGTCAAGGCCACCGCTGGTGACACCCACCTTGGAGGTGAGGACTTTGACAACGCGCTCCTCGACCACTTCAAGAAGGAGTTCGAGCGCAAGAACAAGCTCGACATCTCGAGCGACCCGCGTGCTGTCCGCCGTCTGCGTTCGGCCTGCGAGCGTGCCAAGCGCACGCTCTCGTCGGTCACCCAGACCACCGTCGAGGTCGACTCGCTCTTCCAGGGTGTCGACTTCCAGGCCAACATCACCCGTGCCCGTTTCGAGGAGATCAACGCCGCCGCCTTCAAGGGCACCATCGACCCCGTCGCCAAGGTGCTCAAGGACTCCAAGATCCCCGTCGACAAGGTGGACGACATTGTGCTCGTCGGTGGTTCGACGCGTATCCCCAAGATCCAGTCGCTCATCTCCGAGTTCTTCGGTGGCCGCCAGCTCAACAAGTCGATCAACCCCGACGAGGCTGTCGCCTACGGTGCCGCCGTCCAGGCCGCCGTGCTCACCAACCAGACCAGTGACAAGACCGCCGACCTCCTCCTGCTCGATGTCGCTCCGCTCTCGCTCGGTGTTGCCATGCAGGGTGACGTGTTCGGTGTCGTTGTTCCCCGCAACACCCCCATCCCTTGCAACAAGACGCGTGTCTTCACCACCGTCGAGGACAACCAGACCCAGGTCACGTTCCCCGTCTACGAGGGTGAGCGAACTCAGTGCAAGGACAACCGTCTGCTTGGTGAGTTCGAGCTGACCGGCATCCCGCCCCAGCCGCGTGGCCAGGCCGAGCTCCTGACCACGTTCGAGATCGACGCCAACGGTCTGCTCAAGGTTTCGGCCCAGGAGAAGATCACGGGCCGCAAGGCCAACATCACGATCACCAACTCGGTCGGCCGCCTGAGCTCGAACGAGATTGAGCAGATGATCAAGGACGCCGAGACCTTCTCCAAGGCCGACAAGGACTTCACTGCCAAGCACGACGCCAAGAACGACCTGGAGGCCTACGTGCACTCGGTGGAGGAGACCATCTCGAGCCCCGCCGCCAACCTGAAGCGCCCCGCCAAGATCCAGATCGAGCAGGAGCTCACCAAGGCGCTCGAGCTGCTCGAGGTGCAGGACGCTTCGGCCGACGAGTACCGCCGTGCCTCGCTGCGCCTCAAGCGCTCGATGCAGAAGGCTTTCGGTGGTCGCTAAGCAACGGCAACCCGCATTCGTTGAGAGGTTGAGCGACGCCGTGCGGCATCCCAAGTGCCTTGCCTGCTCTGGCTAGGCTTGGGTGGTCGTGGCGGTCGTCGTCTCGCATGTCACTTTTTTTTTAAATCGCCTCGGTTCGGGATCCACCAGAGTGGGACTGCACCGAGTGTCGACCCAAAAACAAAAGGAACTCGAGGGTCGTCTTGCGACGATCTGTGCCCAAAAAGATTCCCCCCCATCCGACTAATGTACGCATATTCCACTTTTCTCCCTGCAATATCTTTTCCCGTCCGCTCTGCTCTGTTTCTCGCCTGTGTGATGAGAAGCGAGTGTCAAGTGGCATGTGAATGAAGGCCCGAAGAGGGTCATGAGACGAGCCTCAGTGTCGGGACGACCGTATTCGGCCACCACGAGATGGGCACGGATGTTCCGATCCTTGGCTATTGGCACGTTTCGTCGATGCCGAATGCAGCTGAGAAGCGTGAACGTGATCGTCAGCGTTCCTGTTGCGACATCAGGCGAGAACTGAACGTGACAACGTGTGAGAGGAAGAGACCACGACGGACGAGGCTGAGACACGTCGGGACGAGCGTCGAGCGAATGCGATAGGAAGCAAGCCTCAGTTCTCTTTGCGGACGGAGGGGACTTTGATCAACCCGACACCTGAAAAGCGCAACCACCGACAAAAAGGAGGGCGAAAAAGAAGGCCACAAAAAGCGTCACCCCGTCGACTGGATCGCATTGGGACGAGCACGTATCCGAATCACATGATCGCGTAGCTGCATCGCACATCGCACACGCACCGCCCCTGGACGAAGCGCTGCTTTGCTAAGCGACGCAAACGGCTCCACCAGCGTACCTAGGTGATCACATCGTCCGGGCGAGTGGCGCAAACAAAGGCCAAGTGGGTCATCTGCGAACAATCTCGGACGCTTCCGTCGAACGTTCCTGGTGACTGTGTCGGCCGCATCCCGAACAAGCCAAGCCAGGATCGGAAGAGCAGCCAACCAGCGTCGACGGACGAAGGGCCGCATTCCGTATGCCCACAGTCGGTAGATGAAAGGCAAAGAAAGAAGATCAGGAGGAACGTTCATGCAAGAAAGCGGGTGACTTTGCGGACTCATTCGTCGAAGCACGGTGGTGCAGGCTGAATGTGGCTTGCTGCTCGACTCTTTTGAACGTGTATCCTTTGCGATGAGACTCGTCGATGTCATCTTACCGGGTCTCAACGCAAAGGGTGCGCGGGTGCAAGAGCGAGCCCACACGCGCGCTTTTGGACGTGACGGATTTCATCGCAGCGTCCGCCTGCATGCCACATTCCGACGTGCGTTTCCAGCGTGTGAGCGACAAAAGAGCCTCGACAGCCAGCAGCCACGCTGTCCAATCCGCTGTCAGAAGCAAACCCATTCTTTCGGTGCGCACATTGCTCTCATCTGACCCGACTATCCCGAAGAATCTCGTGCACTAGCGTCAAGTACATCGCATTGCGGGGTCATGCAGCAGCATCCTACGTCACAGCCTCGTGCGTCTGCTGCCGTCACTTGTCCGAGGCATCCTCCCTTGAATCCCGGTCAACATCCTTTCGATGCGAGCAGGATCAGCTCTCGGTTGCCGTGCGAAGATCGACGGTCTTGCTGCTGATCACGAGGTGGATCCACTCGACTGCTTCTGTGCTTCTTTGCGGCCAGCATGCTGAATCGCAAGCGATTTCTAAAAAAAAAAGCGAAAAAGCGAAAAAGCGAAAAAGCGAAAAAGCGAAACAGATCGGCGGATTTTGACGTGCAGCATCCATTGGGAGCGCTCAGCTCTGCAGGCAGCAAAGCGCAGCACAATCTTGACGAGCAATCAAGCCTGCATTCCAAACGATGGCCAGCCCGTGTCTCTCTCTCTCTCTTCTCGCCCGCCTCGGGCTGTGCCTTCTCACGTGTCTTGGCCGCTTTGACGAGAAATGTCAGACAGCGCTGCTTGCATTCCAAATCATGCAATCTTGCTCGTTGCCCGCTGCTCGAGCCTGTCAATCCTGCACCTTGCTTTGGCTTGCTTCTGCAACGCACCTCGCCTCTCAGCTCGAGCAGAGCACACATCTGCCATTGTTGACCCCGCACGACGCTGTCAAGTTTGGCATGCATCGACCACTCTTCCCTCACCCCCAATCCCGTTAGCGTAGCATGACCTGATGCCAGCCCGTCTTACGCAGGCACAATTCGCATTTCTGCGTGCCAGTCCATCAGCCTCTCGAAACCGTCGCCCTCAATTAATGTCTACAGTAACACCCCAACCTCAGCTCACTTTTGTTCCTTCAACATGACCGATGCGTCTGACTCCGAAGTGCCCTCAGCGGTGGCGTCGATGTCTTTGCTCGACTGACATGCTCTGCACGCACTACTGCATGCAGCCGGAGCTTATTTTTCTCTCGTTCCGAGCGTGCTCGCCGTCATCTACCCCCCCTGGAATCTTGCCCTGCTGCTGATCTACAGCCGCCTCTCGCTTGCTCGCTTTGCGCTTTGGCGAGCTTGACGACGCTGATCGTCGCTCTTCATCCGTTCTCGCTTCGTCTCGCTTCGCTTGTGCCGTGACAGCGAGGCGTTGCCTTCCGAAGACGTCATACCTGCGCTTAGTGCGCATGCCTCAGAGTCGAATCGTGTTACTCACCTCAGTCAGAAACGGTTGCTGACGAGCTCCTCTCATCTGAACGAGGCGCTGGAGAAAGCAATTCAGTCCGATCTTCGCAGGGCGCTCATGTGTGACTTCCAAGACAAGGCTTGGCTGCATCTGCGTTTGCCATCACATGTGCTTCAGAAAAACGGAACAATGGTGTTTTCGTTTGCAAAGATGGTCTCAACTTTCTGTCGAGCGCTGGCGTATTCACAAGCGCAGTAAGCTGATCAAAGCAAGCTTGAGACGGGTGACGAGAATAGCGGAGCGGATGATCGAATCTCGGGGAAGCGAATTGATTCAGAAGACGTACCCCAATGGATCATTCCGCTGTCTCGAAACAAAGAACGCCGCAGCTGCATATCCTGCTGCCCAGCCGTGATACATGTCTGCGTTCCGCCTACGCGGCACTGCAGCTGTCCCTCCTCTCCTGCACCTTGTCCGTCGATCCACTTCCCGCAATGCACCCGCCTGCTGCCTAGGAATCTCCTGCACATCCTTTGCGAGCGCAGATGCCAGCACCTCGTCCCTCTTGCCCATCAACGCCCTCTCCCGGGCCTCGTCTTCCCCATCGTTCCTCGTTTCCTTGGCCGAGGTAAACATGCCTACGAGAAACCTCATTCAACGTCGGCTGTCTAAGCGAATGCGGCGTACGCCGTTCACTTGGTCCCCACCATTCCACTCGCTGCCGTCACGCCTGTTTTCCGTTCGCATCGTCAAAACAGGCACCAGCAAAATGTTTTGATTCGAGCCTGACCCTTTCGAGACAGACGGAAGCAGCTAGCAAAGGCATCCCCTTCCGGCACACTAGCCGCGAGTATACGAAACGACTTGCATGCCAGTCTCCTCGCGTGTTGGATTGTTCTCGCAGAGATATATAACCCTGTCCCTTCCGTCCATCTCTGCTGTCATCCCCCAAGCTAGTTCCTCCCTACATCTCCCTTGTTCCTGCTGCTGCTCCCTCTTCCCTCCTTTGCTGCCCCCCTTTCCCCACCAAAACCGTTCTCTACCGCCTTTCGGCCTCCAACTCTGCTCCACGCTCTCTTTACTACCAGCTCTCCTCTACTTCACCTTCCACCAACCGGACATCCACCAACAACAATGAAGTACCTTCAGTTCCTTGCTGCCGTCGCAGCCGTCTCTGCCTTCTCCGGCCCCGTCCTTGCCGGCTCGGTCGTCGACAACACCAACCAGGTTGCTCCCGTCCAGCTCACTGGCGCTCTCCTCTCGCAGGTCGCCAACGGCCAGCACGCCGAGCGCGCCGTCAAGGTCGACAACAGCGCCCAGTTCTTCCCCATCGAGGGCACTGCCGCTGCTCTCTCTGCCGTTCTCAACCAGCAGAAGGCAACCAAGCGCTGGGAGAAGGAGGGCAAGGTTGTTGACAACACCAACCAGGTCCTCCCCATCCAGGCTACTCTCGCTGCCCTGTCCCAGGTGCTCAACTCGCAGAAGGCTGAGCGCTCGGTCGACGTGCACAACAGCGCCCAGTTCCTGCCCATCGAGGCTACGCTTGCCGCGCTTTCGCAGGTGGCCAACGGTCAGCACGCCACCAAGCGCGGCGAGGCGGTGATCAACGACAACCAGGTGGCGCCCGTGGAGGCGGTTGCTGCTGCGCTCTCGCAAGTGGTCAGCGGCCAAAAGACTCGACGAGGTGAGACCAAAGAGATTCATCATGTCAACCAAGTAGCACCAGCTCAAGCCACCCTTACCGCCCTCTCCGATATTGTCAACAGCGCGCACTCCCGCCGAGCGATGGATGTAAAGCAGTACGAGACGCTGCAGTACGCCATTGACGCCTTGCAACAGGCTTTGGACAAGACCAACACCGGCGACGCCACGCACCACGTGGATGCGTTGACCGGTTCCGCCGAACACATCACCCCCAAGCGAGACAGCGGCATCGACCCCGCTACGTTCCTCGGCAGCGCTGCCAGCGGCATCTCGGTCCCCGTTGGCAACAAGGATCTGCTCAAGAGCCTCGTCAAGCGATACGCCGAGGAGGAGGACGCTGCCATGGCCAAGCGCACGCCTTCGCCGCACGGTCACGGCCAGCGACCCCGCCCGCGCGGAGCGAGCGAGCACAACAACAACGGCCAGTGCTCGGTCGGCAAGGCGCAGTGCTGCAACCAGGTGATCCACGACGAGTCCAAGAAGAAGACGCTCGCCGGCCTTCTCGGATTCAACAACCTGGCGGGTAGCATCGGCCTCAACTGCCAGCAGATCCCCGTGCTCGGTGTCTCGCTGCAAAGCGTCTGCAAGTCGACGCCAGTTTGCTGTACCAACGTCGTCCAGGACGGCCTTGTCAACATTGGATGCACTTCGATCCCCATCAACTAGGCTTTTGGCTGGGTTGAAAAGGTTTCGTCTCTTGCATACACATGTTGGCATTTCTCGTTCATCGGCATTACTCCATTCTGGTTTCGACACGGGCTGTCGTTCCACCATCGTCGCATCTCGTTTTCTGGAGGTGGTGTCCCTTTCGGCGGAGACACCCTCTTGCGTCATTGTCCTGTTCCTCAAAGCTTCTTTCGCGTACTTCACTCTCCACCCTCTTTACCCAAAGCACTCTCTAGCAGCAGCAACACTCGAACAATCTGGTACTAGCAACACCACCCCACACCTAGCTTCGTTTCTCTCCCCACCCAGTCTCGATCGCGCTTTCCGTTAGCTCTCCGTGTCTACATCCAGGCTTGATTCGCACTTCTCACCTCCTGGTGCCCTTATGGCTGTCAGTCGAGGTAGCTGGTCGTTTTCTCGCTTTGTTTATCCCCTCTAATACACCGGTCTTTACGCTACATACCCTTTGAGTGGTGGCTGTACATGTGTGTGATACAGTATCAGCATCTATGCAGGCGCGAAGATGTACGGAAATGAAGTTGAGACTCGTGCGGGCCGGTGGCTGGAGTCTGCTTTTGTTTGAGTTTGAGGCAACCGAGCCGTGCTATCAGATGCTCCTGCGGCAGAGGAGGCTTGATGAAGTAGCACGGCAAAAGACAGCACAACCCACACTGTTATCCGTGAACGCTGCACGGGCTTCATTTGGGACACCACGCAAGCCTGAGCAGCCGACAAAAAGGCTTGTTGCTGCGGGAAAGATGGTGGGCGGTATCCTTCTCCCGCTCGCGTGCTCATGAACTTTTTTTTTGTGCATCGTTGATACGGTACGACGACCCGCCATGCCCACCGGGTGAACACAACGGCGTCTCTCTCCTTCGACCATCAACGCCGCCTCGTGATGCTTGTCTTGGAGCGGCTAGTCTTCTTTGCTCGACCACACTGACTCGTGTAGAAGCGGAACTCATGCCGAACAGCACCCAACTCGTCGACTGGCTGGCCAAGGTTTGCAATGGCACGACGGATCTTTCGTCAGGAAGCGGGTACGATCTAGCGGCAGCAGGGATCATTCTGCCTCCTTCGTTTGACCGTGATGTAAGTCGGATGCTCGTAGCGACAATCAGGAAGGGTGAGTTTTGCTGATGTCGATTCGTGTTGGATTGTAGCAGGCGTTTTCGAATAATGTCGCCATTGTAGCTGCGACGCTGTACTGCTGGGAGTACCTGATGTAAGTCTTTTCCGGCATTGGAGCAGAGAAGAAGCGCGAGATGGATTGCTGACGTCCTTTCATCATGCGTGGCGATGTTTTCTAGGACGGTTCCGTCGGAGATCGGCATCTACGTCACCATCCCATGGCGCGCGCCTCACCTGATCCTCTTCGTGCTCATGCGATACACCACGCTCGTCGCCATCAGCCTCGGGCTCTTCGCCACCTGGCACCGGCAGAGCGGCGCCTGCATCCCGTACCGCGAGATCTGCACTCTGCTCGTGCAGCTCTCCGTATCCGCCGTGCTCGGGTGGCGCACCATCGCCATCTGGCAAAGGGACGCACGCATCATCGTGATCGTGTTTCTGCTGCTCACGACGCTGATGCTCTTCTCGTCGCTGCTGGTGCTCAGCCTCAAGTCGAGGAAGCTGAGCAACGACACGTGTTTGCTGGTGGAGAACGGCAACTACGACTTTTTCCCGCTGGCGTGGTTCTACGCGGGCACGGTGCTGTACGATACCATCGTCATCGTGCTGAGCACGTACCGGCTGTGGCAGCACCACAACGACGTCGGTGCGTTCCCGGACGCGGATCCGAAGAGCGAGGGCAAGAAAAGCAGCTTGCATTGGCTGCAGTGGATCCATGCGCAGTGGCACAGCCTCACGCCGCTGCTGTTCCGCTTGGCGTCCAACGGCGTGCTCTACCTGGGCTTCTCGACGGTGTTCAACATCGTGTGCTTTGCCGTGGGGCACTGGGACGAGCGTCGCGCTCAGGATCTGATGCTGCTGTACTCGTCGGTGATGTGGATCGTGTGCCAGCGGCTGGTGCTGCTCGAGGTGAAGGCGACGTGGAGGGACAGGCTGTCGATGGACGGGCTCAAGCAGGCGGGCAACGAGGAGACGGACCGGCTGATCGCACGGATACTTCAGGCGTCGTGGTCGTCCAAACCGCCGCCGGCGATGAACGGCAAGATGTCCACAGGCGACGGAGCGAGGGACAAGAGCAAGGAGCAGCTCGTGCTCAGCCTGTCGGTCGACAGCTGTCTCAAGGCGGCACCCACGTCGTGCTGCGCGTGCGGTCCGAACAGCGAGGCGCAGTCACGGCGATCGCGGGCGTGGGAGACGCGGCAGACGTCCGGGCTGGGCGTGGAGCTGCACGATGCAGAGATGGGAGAGGCGAGGGTGCAGCAGCTGCACGATTTCCGTCTTTCGCTGCCGGATGGGTTCTTTGACGAGTTGGGCAGAACGCCTGCGGGCTCCAAGACGATCGATTCCACCGGTGGCGTTGGTGCGACAAACACATGCAACGACGAGAGCGATCCAGAAAGCCGCATGGAAACAAGCCTCAAACGACGCCTCGGCGCCCTGCGCCCAACGCGCAGCCCGCACAAGCTCTTCGCCACCTCGCCCAACAAGTCGCCCCGCAGCGACACAACCCTCGACACAGCCGCATCGAACGCAGCCGCCTCGATCGACCATCCGCTCCTCGACTCGCCCTCCATCATCCCCGCCGCTCCCCCCGCCCCCGAACCATCCTCCCGCCGGATGCGCCGCTCACACGCATTCGACGCGCGCTCCAAATCCACATCCAGCCTCTCCATCCCCACACACGGCTGCGCGTGCAGCTGCGCACGCGACGACGCACCG
>LT795067.1:386240-414226 GCA_900162835.1 Sporisorium reilianum f. sp. reilianum | reverse complement strand
CATGTCGGACGACGCCAAGACGACGGCGCTCGCGCTGGCGGGCATGGAGGGGCAGCCGTCGCTGGCCGGGTCCGAGATACCGCCGCCGCGCGCGGCGACGCAGCGACCGCTTTGGATCATCCATCCTCCGCTATAGACATTCTTTTTGTATGAAGCAGATCGCTGAATGTCGGCTTTGCTTGCAGTCGAGCGACTGACTGGAGCTGCACGGGAGGTGAGGAATGCTGAGAGTCAATTTCATCTACGCGACGCGACAGGCCCGATCCGAACGCGTAAACGTTGAAGCGTCCAGAAAAAATTCCAGATTTCCTCGCAGCGAAAAAAAAAAAAAAAAAATCCTTCCCGTCGGTCGGCGATTATGCAAGCACGACTAAGCTGGCACGATCCTGCTGAAATCGGGGTCCGATTCCCCGGGGATCAAAACCAATTTTTTTTTTGGCGTTGGTTGGAATTCTTCGATCTGGCGGGCGCCATACCGCGGCAGGGCTGGGGAATGTGAGCACCTTGGATCGAGTCGGACGGGTGCGGGCTGATCAACAGACTTTTCCGTCATGACAAAGGGGCGAGGACCCTTGATTGATGAGCGAATGCTGCTCTGCAAGTGTATTTGTCACGCCAACTGCGTTTTTTTCGAGGCAACGAGGCGGCGGAGGCGGGATGAAGAGAAATTCACTCGTCCAGATGAAGCGAAATCCAAATGAAGCCGCTCCAGAGCGAGCAAATTTTTCTCCTCTTTTCTCGTTCGAACGAGGATGAGCGGGAAGAAGAAAAAGGAGCAGCACCAAGACTAATTTTGGTTGCATCAAAGGGCTTGGGCTCGTGATTCAGTTTGCTCTGCCATTTCCACGCAACGAATCGACTCTCGATGGCAGTCGACCAAACCAGCGACACACTCGCTGTGACGGCTGTCTGTAAGCGACTCGGCCAAAGCCTGATGCTGATGATGCAGCAGCTTGCCGTGCGCGGGACGGCGTCGCAAAAGATGAGTGATTCGCACACACACACACTGCGTGCGGGAAGAAAAGCGCGCATCGGGTGACGGACGGCGCCTCCGGCTCGCTCTTGTGACGAGGAGAAGGAGGGGAAAGCGTGTGTGCGTGTGTGTGTCTGTACTTTTTTTTTTTTTTTTCTTTCTCTCTCTCTCTTCAGTTTCGAGTTTTTGCCTCGTCTGGATGCCATTTTCTCATCGTGCTGCTGAGCCCCCTTTTTTTTTTTGTAGAAATCGCGGCTTGACCTCGCAGTGTGTGTGCAAAGCAAAGCAAAGCAAAAATCAAGCTCGATTTGCAGGCAACTGAGCGAGACGACTCTCTCTCACTCTGCTGCTGCTGCTGCTGTAATACTGGCGCTGCGGATGCCCGCTGCTCTCTCCATCACCTACCCGACGACGACCCCTCCTCTTTCTGACGAAGTGAGGTCCTCTTCTTTCTTCTTTCCCCCCTTTTCTCTTCCTTTCATTCTTTCCTCTTTCGTAGCTCGTCGTCTTTCGTTTGGTTCGAAGGACTGCAGCAAAAGCAAGACGAAAGTCAGGAGAGACTCTTTCCCCCCCCCCCCCCCCTTCTCCCTTTTTCGACAAGTCTCGGCTTCCGCTTTCGGCTGGATCGATCGAGCTTCAACAAAGGGATCCCCCCTCTGCATCGACTCAGCTTCTCGTCTGAATCGACATCCTCGGCGCTTCTTGACGTCGACGTCTCGCCAGTTGTGTTCGACTTTGCTCCTCTCTAAACGCACGTGTTTAGCAAGGGCTTTGACGATCATCCTCAAAAAGGCTTCCTAAGCCAAACGACAACCCGCGCTCTCCATTCCCCCCGAAGCGGCTTCTCTACGCTGCTTTGCGTCTCGACATCCATCTCTGCCCATGTCGAGTGAATCCATCCCAGCCGGCAACCCGAACAACGTCGCCGCCGCTGGCCCCAACGGCGATGCCAACGCTGCCAACCCTCGTCGCCAGTCTGCTGTGAGCCTCCCCAAGGCTGCCGCCGCCAACGCAAGACAGGGCGCCGCCATCAACTTTGGCTCGGTTCACGACCAGAACGCCATGCTCTCGTCCTCGCCCGCAGCACAGCCCAGCTCGGGTCAGCACCTGCACGGCGAAAAGCCCACCGTCTTTGGATCCGTTGCTGCGCACGATCCTCAGTCCAAAAAGACCACCATCGGTTTCGCAGGCGGAAAGTCGGACGCTCCCTCTGCCTCGTCCACCGCCAACGGCACCCCCGCCAAGTCCATGGACTTCCAAAAGCTCTTCCAGGGCTCTGGCTCGCCCGCCCCTTCCCAGGCCACCGCTTCCAACCCGTCCGCCTCGCCATCCCAGTCCAGCACGGCTCCCGCCTCCACCGCTCCCTCGACGCCACAGTCCAACGCTCCTGCTACGCCTTCGCACACCCAAGCTGGTGCCCGCCATGCCTCTTCCAACTTGAGGCCGCCATCAGGCACGCCCCACCACCCTGGCGCCAGGCCGTTTGAGCCCCAGCGCTCGCCTTCCGCACACCAGCAGCAGGGCTCCAGGATCGCTTCGCAGGGCCCGCCCCACCAGCAGTTCCACGCTCACCCGCAAGCCGGCCCGCAGCAGCCCCGTTCTCCTCACATGGCCAACGCCGTCCCCATGCAGCCCATGCAGCCCATGGGCGGTCCGTGGCAGCACCAGCAGCCTATGGGCTATGCGCCACCGCAGTACGGCTACCACCCTGGTTACGGCTACCAGCCCGTGCCGCAGCACTGGCAGCAGCAGCAACAGCAGCAGCAGCAGCAGCAGCAGCAGCAGCAGCAGCCTGGCTACGACATGCCCGGCACGCCTCGCTCGCCTCGTCACTCCAACGTCGGCTCTTCGCCCATGGTGGGTCCCAACGGTCTTCCCGGCACCCCCAACATGGCTCCCTCCACTCCCCTGTCTGCTCGAGGCGCCAACGTGCCGCCTTCGCCGTCTACGGCTCACAGCAACGTCTCTTCCCCCGCCCATCAGCCTCTCTCGCTGGCGCAGGCAGGCCGTCCGCCATTCAGCCCCGCCGCCAGCTACGCTCACCACTCGCCCTCGCACTCGTTCAGCAACCCCATGAGCCCCGCCGCGCGCCAGTTTGAGCCCCAGCAGAAGAGGCAGAGCGCCGCCATCCGCATCGTCAACCCCGAGACCCAGGCTGCCGTCGACATCCAGAGCATCCAGAGGACGCCGTCGGCCTCGCAAAAGCCGACGACGCCGGCTCCCGTCTCCGCCACCAACTCGCCTAGCGTTGCCAAGGCTTCTCCCGCCATCATCCAGCCTGCCAAGAGCAACCCCGTTCGCATGGAGACCCAGGAGGCCTTCCTTGCGCGTCTCAAGGCTGACGCTGAGAAGAAGAAGGCAGAGCAGGCCGGCACCGCCAACAAGGATGCTGACGCTGACAAGGACAAGGCTGATGCCGACGCCAAGAAGAAGGCCGACGCTGAGGTTGCGGCTGCTGCTGCTGCTGCTGCTGCTAAGGAGGCTGCCGCCAAGAAGGACGCCGAAGACAAGGCCGCTGCTGAGCGCAAAGCTGCCGAGGAGGCCAAGGCCAAGGCTGAGGCCGAGAAGAAGGAGCGCGAGGACAAGGAGAAGGCCGAAGCCGAGGCCAAGGCCGAAGCCGAGGCCAAGGCCAAAGCCGATGCCGAGGCTCAGAAGAAGGCGGACGAGGCAAAGAAGGCCGAAGAGGAGGCCAAGGCCAAGGCTGATGCCGCTGCCGCCGCCACTGCTGCCGACGCAAAGGCTTCTGCCGAAGACGCCAAGCCCAAGCCTGCTCCCATCGACACCGAAAAGGCCGCGCTCCACCAGGATGGCGACAACAAGGACGCCGCTGCCATGCGCAGCTCCGTCGCTGACGTCGAGCGCATGGCTCGCGAGGCTTCCTCCGTGCCTCCCTCGAGCCAAGACGCCCCCAAGACGCCTCGCCTTCCTCCCACCCCTCGCACGCCTGGCACTCCCGGCTTCGCTGGTCTTCCTGCCAAGCCACTCAGCACACTCGGTGCGCCTGCCAACGGCATCAAGCTCGACGCCGAGGCTCTCGAGAAGAAGAAGAAGGCCACTCCCGAGCCCACCGGTGCTGCTGCCTCGCAGCATGCCCCCAAGGCCGAGTCTTCTGCTTCGGGTGCTTCCGCTTCGCTCACCTCGGCCAAGTTCATCGACAACTTCAGCAAGGTCAGCTACCCCACCAACATCAACTCGCCCAAGTCCGAGCTCAACGAGTCTGCCGAGCCAGGCAAGTTCCGCTACGACCGAGACTTCCTCCTGCAGTTCATGAACGTCTACACCGAGAAGCCCATCGACCTGCCCTCGTTGGCCTCGATCGGCATGGAGAGCGGCGGCATGGGCGCCAGCTCTCGTCTCAACCGACGTGCTTCCGCGATGGGCCCTCCTGCTGCTCCTGGCCGTGCTCAGGGTCTCGGTATCAGCGGCTCCTCCAGCTTTGGCGGCAAGGGCGGCATCGGCTCCTTCAGCCACCCAGCCAAGACCAGCGAGGAGCGCTTCGCCGCTGCCTCGGGCGCGCGCGGCGGTGCCATGGGCGCCTTTGGTCCCATGGGCTCGTTCAACGCTGGTGCTCGATCGCAACCGCTTTCGCGCACCGGCAGCGGCAGCACCGCTCTGCCCTCTCGTGACATGATGGGCACCGGTATCCCCAACGGTGGGCGCACAAAGAGCAACCGTGGTCGCCAGCGCGATCCCAACTCGAGCCGCGGTCCCCAGGTCAACCCTCCCGAGAAGGGCGGTCCCACCATCCCGCTCGACCAGGTGGTGCCCCTCGCCAACTCGGAGAACCGATGGAGCCGAGGTTCCTCGGTCCAGGCCGACTCGCCCGAGATGGTGCAGCGAAAGGTCAAGGCGCTGCTCAACAAGCTCACGTTGGAAAAGTTCGACTCCATCTCGAACCAGATCCTCCAGTGGGCCAACAAGTCGGTGTCCGAGGACGATGGCCGCACATTGCGACAGGTGATTCAGCTCATCTTCGAAAAGGCTACCGACGAGGCTGCCTGGTCCGAGATGTACGCGCGTCTCTGCCGAAAGCTCATGGAGGAGGTCAGCCCCGAGGTCAAGGACGAGAGCCTTCGCAGTACCGATGGCAAGCCCGTCGTGGGTGGCTCGCTCTTCCGCAAGTACCTGCTCAACCGTTGTCAGGAGGACTTTGAGCGTGGCTGGGCTCAGCGCGACGACGCTGTCGCTGCTGCCAAGTCCAAGGAGGCGGAGGACAAGGCCAAGAAGGACAGCAACGACAAGGCCGAGGCGGACGCCAAGGCTGCCGAGGAGCGCGGCGAGAAGCCCTCCGAGGCGCCCAAGGAGGCCGAGTTGCTGTCCGACGAGTACTACGAGGCTCAGAAGGCCAAGCGTCGCGGTCTTGGTCTTGTTCGATTCATCGGTGAGCTGTTCAAGCTGAGCATGTTGACCGAGCGCATCATGCACCTCTGCATCAAGAAGCTGCTGGCCAATGCCACCGACCCCGAGGAGGAGGAGATCGAGTCGCTCTGCAAGCTCATGACCACGGTGGGCAAGCTGCTCGACACCGAGAAGGCGCGAGGCCACATGGACGTCTACTTCCAGCGCATGAAGGAGATGTCGCAGAACGAGGCCGCGATCAACTCGCGTATGCGATTCATGCTCGTCGACGTCATCGAGCTGCGTGAGTCGAGGTGGGTGCCGCGACACGACAACTCGGCGCCCAAGACGATCGCGCAGATCCACGCCGAGGCTGCCAAGCAGCAGCAGCAGAAGGATGCCGAGAACGCCCTGCGTGCCCGAGGTGGTCCCATCTCGCGCGGCGGTTCCAAGCGTGGTCAGGTTCGCGGCGACGGTCCCGATGGCTGGAGCACTGTCGGTGGTGTCGCACCACCGCCGCGTCCCAGCAAGGCTGGTGATCTCTCGCACTTTGGCAAGATCGAGCGTGGCTCGTCGGGACGACCGCTCTCGTTTGGTCCCTCGACCATGCTTGGCAGGAAGAACCCGGGCAAGGGCTCCGAGGACGGCAGCCAGCCTCCCACACGCACCAGCTCGCAGACCAACATGTTCTCGCTGCTCAACCAGGCGGGCGAAGGTGACGCTGCTCCCAGCGAGGAGCCGCAGCGACCCAAGCTCAACCTGCAGCCTCGCACCAAGCCCCTTCCTGGCACCGACAAGGACGGCGAGGACGGGGGCGAGGGCGATGCCGAGGAGGAGAGCTCCAAGCCCACCGAGATGTCGGACGAGGAGGCGAAGCGCAAGATCGCCAACGATATCAAGGAGTTCCTCGAGATCAAGGATGTCGACGAGGGTGTCGAGGCATTCAACGCGTTGCCAGCGTCGCGACAGTCGCAGTTTGTCGAGGCGATCGTCGGCAGTTCCATCGAGAAGAAGAAGGACGACGTTGCCAACGTGGCTGCGCTGTTCGCCAAGCTCAGCGAAGATGGCCACCTCGACGAGGAGGCCGCCTTCAAGGGCTTCGAGCCGCACATGGAATTTTTGGACGATGCTGCCATCGACATCCCCGCCATCTACTCGTTTGTTGCGGATCTGTTGGTGAGCGCCAAGCTGTCGCAGGAGAAGATCGAGGAGTTGGCAGGCAAGATCGAGGGCGAAGGCCTCAAGACCCCCAAGGACAAGCTCCTTGAAAAGGTGGCTGCCGCGCGCGGATAAGCGTGCAGCAGCAACCACCCACGCGTCGCTCTGGACATGCCGGAATGCGTGCGTGGCGAAGGTGCTTCTTGCTCGTCCTGTCCTCACTGCAGGGCGATAGTCTCCCCCGTGTCTCTGTATTCCCCCCCTTTGGCCATCGCCAGCAGGTCTGTTTGCGGGGTCGACCATGCCTGCGCTCTACGCTGCCGCCCTTTCGATTGCTCTCAAGCTTCAGCGGAATATCCCTCCCCCCACACACACCCTCTTTGTGTTCGGCTAATAGATCTCGGCAGGTCTCCTTTGACAATCCCTCCTCGACTCACCATCTCGGAAACACGGTCGCTCCGGCCAACCCTGGTTCGACCCCTCTCTACGGATCGCATGCGCCCGCCCGTCCCTCCTATTCGTTCGTTCGTCGGCCGATTCGTCGACGATACAACTCGCAAGTATGATCGGCAGACCCTGTCTGCTGCGTATGGCTTCAACACACGAAGCAAACCCTACACTCACCCAAAATCAAAAACAAAACAAAAAAACACATAGGCTCCTGTCGCTCCCTCACTCGGCGAGACGAGACGAGACGAGAGACGGCGGATGCTGTGACTCGTACTGTCGTGTCGATCCTCCTCTTTTCCCCGATTTGGTTTCCCCTTTCCTCTTTCGCCTCTTGTTGACGAGGGCTTTGTACATATTCACCCCCGTCGAAGAAATCCTGCTGTTCTCTGTCACGTTGGTTGAAGCTGAGCAGAACGTGTTGCGAGTCAGTGGATGTGAATGAGCTGTCACGCTGCAGAGGGTCACAGGTCTGGGACAGCAGAGTGGCTGCTGCTGTCATCTTTCTTCAGCAGTGCTCAGCACCGAGACGCACACCGACGCAAGAGATTCACAGACGCACAATCAAACGCTGCAAGACACGAATCCAGTTCTACATTCACAACAGTGTACAGGCGTCTACTTCAAGAACTTGGCGTGAAACTTGACATGCTCCTCTGCGAACGTCGAGACGAAGTAGTAGCTGTGATCGTAGCCGTCCTGCAGACGCACCTGGACGCCCTTGAGGCCCTTGTCCTGAGCCACGTCCCTAAAATTCTCCGGAAGCAATTGACCCTGTTTGTAAAAGTCGTCAGCCGTTCCGGAATCGATGAGGATGTGCACGTCGCCCTGTGCATCCTTGAGGAGCAGAGTGGCGTCGTAGTGCTTGCCCTCGTCGAGTCCGCCGGACAGGTAGCCTTGGAAAGCCTTTTTGCCCCAAGCGCACTGGGTGGGGTTGCAGATGGGCGAGAAGGCGGAGGCGGAGCGGTAGGCTGTCCTGTTCTTGAGGTACAGTGTGAGGGCGCCGTGGCCGCCCATCGAGTGTCCTGTGATCGACGCGCGCGCGGTATCGATCGGCAGGTCGCGCAGCTTGTCGGGCAGCTCACGCACCACGAAATCGTACATCCGATACGCGCTGGACCACGGCTCGCGCGTCGCGTTGACGTAGAACCCGGCGCCCGTGCCAAAGTCGTAGCTCTCCTCCTCGCCCTCCACCCCCGCCCCGCGCGGACTCGTGTCCGGAAACACTACCGCAATCTGCGCCTCTTCAGCTGCTCGGAAGAAGAACCCCTTCTGAGCAGCGTTGTCCTCCGTACACGTCAGTCCGGACAGATAGTACAGCACGGGCACCTTGCAGGTCGCCGAGGCCGAGGAGGGCAGGAACACGTTGATCGCCGTCTCGAGCGAGCCGAGCGAGGCGGAGGCGAACGTGTACTTGGTCAGCGTGCCGCCGCACACTTTGACGGTGGACTTCGTGGTGAGCGACATGGTTGTGCTGGTGGTCGGGTGGTGGAGGGTGGTTGGACGTGATGAATGAGAGAAAAGGAATGATGAGGTGATGGTGGCAGGAGGTGGTTCCAATCCTGCGTTGCTGTGTGCTCAACGTGCTGAGGTTGCGGTCAGTGCGCGCGGACAAGAGAGAGGTGGAGGGTGAGCCGTCTTTTCCTCTTTCCCCGCCGCCACCTGTGCTGCGTGTCTCGTGCGGCAAATTGGCGTGCTTTTCAGGGTTGGAAAGCGTCTTGTTGCTACACCGTATGGACAACACACTTCAACTGTATATGCTCTCACAGCTTGGCCTGGGACCTCAGCACCGCACCTTCTGGGTTGAGTATATTGCCGAGTGTCTAGTGAGAAGATATTTGCGATGCGCGGCGTCTTTACTTGCCGCCACCCTCAAGCAACCCCTTCATCAACTCTATACACCTCTCGTTCTCCTCCTGCGTACCGACAGTGATCCTCAAGCAACCGGCACATCCCAGATCTTTCGCTCTGTTCCTTACCACCAACCCCATCTCCTCGGCCATGCGCTTGTACACCATCTGCGCGACGTCGTTGTCGGGCTTGGAGCGCGTCTCGAGATCGAGCATCTGCACGAGCACAAAGTTGGCCTCGTTGCCGCCCAGGATGGCGCCGGCGCCGGGCAGCGTCTGGAGCGCAGCGCGGAGCGAGTCGCGGTTGCGGATGAGCGTCTGGACGTTGGTGCGCATCTGGGCGAGGCCGGTGGGCGAGAGGGCGAGCGAGGCGAGGTGGGCGGTGGGCGAGGAGATGTTGTACGGTGCCTTGGTGTTGTTCATGATCTGGACGAGGGGTGGTTGGGCGAAGGCGATGCCGAGACGGATGGCGGCGAGGCCGAATGCCTTGGAAAGCGTCTGGGTGACCATGAGGTTCTGGTACTCGTGCACGAGGCTGACGGCGCTGACGACCTCGTCGGCGGGCCGCTTGCCCATGCGCTTCTCCTCCTCGGCAAAGTCGATGTATGCCTCATCGACCACGACGAGGCCCTTGTAGCTCGGGTTGTCGAGCACCCGTTGCACGTCGCTCGACGGGATCAGCGTGCCTGTCGGGTTGCCTGGCGAGCAGATGAACGTGATCTTGATATCCGGGTCCTCGCTGAGCTTCTTGTTGACCGCCTCTACATCCAGCGCAAACTTGCCACCTTCGACAACGAGCGGCACCTTGACTACCTCGAGATCGTTCACGGCAGCACACACGCTGTACATGCCGTACGTCGGCGGGCAGATGAGGATCTTGTCCTTGCCCGGACGGCAGCACACGCGCTGCACCAGATCGAGCACCTCGTCGCTGCCCACGCCCAGGAACACAAACGCATCGTTCGGCACCCCGCGCAGCTGCGCCAGCGAGTCCTTGATCCCAAACAGGCCCGGGTCCGGGTAGCGGTTGAGCGAGAGCGGGTCGTCTGCTTCGGCGGACGCGACGGCGGTGGCGCCGCCGTTCGAGGTGCCTGGGTTGTGCGGGATGGCCGAGTTGGGCGGCAGCGAGTGGCCGAGGCTGTTCTCGTTGGCATCGAGCAGGATGCCGGACTGGTAGTCGTCGCGCGCGCAGCGGTACGGCTCGAGCGAGAGGATGTTGGGTCGGATGAGGTGCTCGAGTGTGAAGTGGGCCGGCTTGTGCGCGGAGGCGGCCGAGTTGGCGGTGCCGTCGAGGCCCTTGATCGTCATTGTTGGTGTGTCTGTGTGTGTGTGTGGCGGATGCGATTGGGGAGGGTGGGAGCGCCTTATGTAGGTGTTGAGAGACGGGTGCGGATGACTCGCGAGGTGTTGGAGGTGGGTCGAGGGAGTGAGTCAACGATTGCAAAGATAGAAAGCCGACACTCAACGGTGCGCTGTGGCGCTCCCACGCTCTGCGCAAGCCAAATTTAAGCTGCCGATTTTATCGGAGAGAGCGAGTCATTTTTTGTGGGCAACGCTTCTTCTAATCGGCCGAATGAGAATTTCGGGATGATCCTCCACAATGCCATTCAGCCGTGTTCTTGCGAAGGTTCCTTCTGGCAAGCAACACAAGCTTGTGTTCACTCTTGATCATCACTTTGCACCTGCTTCGATCAAGCACAACGACCGAGTCAAGTGACAAACAAAAGATGAAGCTGCCAATGATGCTCAGAACCACGACTCAGCGCGGGCTGCTCACGTCGGCACCACTCCGGGCGATTTCATCACGTTCCGCTACGGCACTTGGGCTGCGTGATACTCTTTCGAGGTCTCAAGTCAAGGTCGTTGCAGCAAGGACGCCATTCCTACCACACACCTCCATCGTAGTGCGCTCCTTCAGCACCTCTCAGAGACGGGAACAACCGACGACCAAGTACACGGCTTCTCCGCTGACGGACGGCGAATATCACAAGCTCTCGAATACTGCGATTGACTCACTCACCGAGACGTTCGAAGTGCTTCTCGAGGAAGCAGACGTAGAAGCGCTCGAGGAGCAAGCTAGGGCAAAGCACCAGGGAGCCACTCGCGGATCACCCGCTGCCGAATGGGATATCGAATGCGCTGTAAGTGTGCTCTCCTCTGCTTGATCATCGGCACGTCCGATCCCGACGGAATCCAGTCGAGTGTGACTTACTAACGCCGATGTGATTCTTTCTCTACCACCACAGTCCGGTGTGATGAACCTGAGATGTGGCGTCCACGGCACTTGGGTGATCAACAAGCAGCCGCCCAACAAGCAGATTTGGCTGTCGAGTCCAAAGAGGTATGTCTTTGACAGTCAGGAAAACGACCGGAGTTACCCCGAACAGCTCGTTGTACTGCGACTGACGCCCTCTCATGTGACTGATCGACTTCGCAACGCTCCCTTGCCGACACAGTGGACCGAAGCGATTCGACTACGACGCAGACAGCAAGACGTGGTTCTGCCACAAGGAAGGCGAGACATCGACGCTTCACGAGCTGCTGCAAGAGGAGCTGTCACAGGTCTTTGATACTCAGGTCGAGGTGGTGCTCGAAGAGGATTGAGGCCAAGATGTAATGCAATGCAGTGCCATTCAAAGTCATCCCAAGGCGCAATCGAGTGTGACTTTACGGCTGAACAGCGCTGTGCCGATTTTGAGTGTGCTTATCGGGTCGAAAAGAGCGTGAGACCTCTTCGAGCAATCGCGTAAAGCGCGACTGCGAAATGAGAGGCACAAGTGTTGGTTAGCTGCAGCGGCCACCTTTTTTTCGAGCTATCAATCCTCCACTCAAGGGCAGCGGATGTGCCGACCATCCTTTCCATCCTCGACTCACGAACTCAGCCAACAGGATGCGCTGCTCGAGCAGGCGAATCCACCCTCTTCTCTCCTTCTCCTTCTCCTACTCGTCAGTCCTCGCTCTTACCGCATATAAGCAGGCCACACCGCCGCAGATCAGCTTCCCTCCCTCCCACCACGACAACTCCTGAAGCGTTTCCCTCAACGCTAATCCATCCACCTTCTCGCATCCAATCCTCTCGGCACCATAGCAACACACGGCAGACACTCAGTGATTACGACACGCGCGCGCCGCATCGCGCAGCCACAGAAGCGCAATGGTCACCACGCGCTTGACCAAGAGGTCGGAGCCAGAGCCAGCCACCCGTGCCAGCAGGGGCAAGCCCGCGGCCGGCCGTGCCCAGGCGGCATCCTCCTCTTCCGCCAAGGCTTCACGCACCCTCCGATCGGATGAGAATGCTCCAGTCGGTAGACGGGTGCTTGGTGACATTCAGAATGTCGTCGCTGAAGGCAAGACTGCCATTGAAGCTCGCAGCTCGCGTCGAAAGCCGCTCAGCGATCGCAACGCGCCAGTTCCCACTCCAGCCAGCCGTTCTTCGGACAAACCCAAAAGAGCCCGAGAATCTCGTCATGAGTCCGACGATTTCGAGAAGACGTTCATGAAGTCAACGCTGTCCAAGTCAACTCGAAAGTTAGCTGAACCCAAATCGGTGCCGGCACCAAAAGCAGCTGCCTCAGGATCACGACGCGAGCGACCGCGCCAGGATCGAGGATCGCAAGCAACATTTTCTCACGTCGAGATCCCGACTTCATCGAGCTCTAAAGCCAACCAGAAGCAGTCTTTGTCTTCTCAGATCGAAGCAGGAGAGCGACGCGCCTTAAAGGCTGCTCCCAGCCACAAAGAGCTCACTCGCCTTTCTCCGGGCCTTGACGAAGACGATCTCGAGTACTTTGACGTCAGCACTTTGCAGCAGCCGGCGCAGTCAGCACAGGTCGCGCCCAAGACGGCCAAGCGCAACAAAGCTCTGCGAACGGAAGACAAGGATTCCGACGAAGACACATCGCCGTCGCAGGGCTCACATGGATCGTCGGACAAGGAGAATGTGCCTCCACCGGCAGACCTTTCGAGGTCGAGAGCCAGCAACCGCACGACCACTACACGCGCACGCGGCATCGTGCTCGGTGCAATCGAGGATGGCCAGCCGACCCATTCTACTCCGATCTCATCAAAGGCTAAGGCGGCCAAGGGTCGAGCATCCAAGTCCACGTATCTTGACGACGTCTTCCTCGACGAATCCATCCACTCGAGCGAGCCGGACTCTCCTGGCGTTGCGCGCCGAGCCGAACCTCTGCCTGCATCGGCTCAGCAGCTCCTCGACTATCAGGAACGAGGCGTCTCGAAAGTCAAGGCTTGGAAGGCTGCCGGCCACGATGAGGCGCGCAAGGCTCGTCACGATTCGCCCGGCTCGGGAAGAGACGACGGCAGTGTCGCTTCTTGGCCTTCCAGGGACGATCCCAGCGTCGGAGCAGTCGATCGTGATGGGGATACGGACAACGACGACATGGACGAGTTTGGCTTCTTCACTGCCGAGCACAAGGTGCGAGCTCGACGTTCGCAGGCACGCGATGAATCTGTCGAGCCGTCCGAGCCGTCCGAGGACGACGACAGTGACCCCTTCTTGGATCTTCCCACGGACGCGCCAGTCAACACGACGAGCGACGATCGTCGACTCGCAGAGCAGGCTTTCGGGCTCATGTCGTCTCCAGCCATTCATCGCCGCCAAATCTCCTCGCCGACTCCCGAAGCAAGTTCCGTCGTGTTCATCGGCGATCGCAAGCTCGAATCTGCGCAGAGGTCCGGGGCAGGTGACGATGACGACGATGATGTGGAGGTCAAGGTCGAAGCTGAAGCCACGAAGCGCGTGACGAGGCGAAGCACGAAGCGCAAGAGCGATGTCGCAGCAGCCGAGGACACTTCGGCGCCAGTCGACCTCTCGCAGGAGTTCTCACCACGCAAGTCCAGCACCCGGGCGGCCAAAGCGAGGAAGTCGGTCTCTGGCATCCCTTTGAAGAAGACGGACAAGAAAGAACAAGCGGTGCTCGACAAGCTCGCAGCAGCAGAATCGTCTTCGCCGGCAAACTCTGACGCTTCCTACTCGCCTCGCGCAGGTAGAAGCACGACAAAGAAAAGCGCAAGCTCATCTCCCGCGAAAAAGCTCCGCATGGACGAAATCGTCGACCTCCTTCCACGTGCAAAGCGACCTCAGTCCGGGGCCAAGGCCAAGGGGTCCCAGTCCAAGAAGAAGAAGACGTCGACCACCGCTGCTCGCAAGGGCAAAGCTGCCAGTGTCGCACGCGCCTCGACTAGCCGCAGCAAAGGCAAGAAGGCGAAAGGCCGCGCAGTCCAAGACGATGATGATGACGACGACGATGGTGAAGACGATGTTGACGAGTCTCCTGACGAGAAGCCTACGCGTTCGAAGCGAAAGCGAAACACTGGTTCCAAAGCAAAGAAGGGCAAAGCTCGCGCTGAGACGGACAGCAGCGATGAAGACGACTGGATGGCCGCTGTGGGTTCGTCCCAGATTCATTCCGACGACTCGGAACGCACCAAGCGGCTCAAGGAGTTTCGCGCCGCCGAAAAGTATCATTTGGAAGTCGAGGACGTGCTATGAGAAGCTGCAGAGGAGGCTAGCTCTCCACCAATGATCTCGGGCTTGTCCCGAGATTTTATGACCCTGGTCGTTGTGTTTCTGTAACTGTATCATATTGTGTCTCCTGCATGATTCCTCCCGTTGTACGAACAGGTCCGTCAAGCGCTGTCTCTGTTTCAACTTTCTGTTCACTCCATCACACACAAACTCAAGCGGCCCGACATGAGTCCAGAAGTCATGAATGCATTCCAAACCAGATCGAGACACGGCAGCATCGACAAGACCAAACATCGCCATTCGCTCACTTTGTCTTCCTGCCCTCCTTGCCTTCGAACCTCTTGGTCGTAATCTCGAACTGCCCGTACTCAACCAGCCTCTGCGCGAGCCTCTCGGCACCGATAAGCGCCGGGGTCAACACTCCGCCCTGCACCCCCGCGCCTTCAAGCGGATTGACCTTCTCGCTCTTATCATCCAAAATGGTCAGCGCCGTCTCGGTGATCATCCTCGCAGTCAGCAGATACCCAGCATGGCCCTTGGCCTTGAAGCTGCAGAGGGCCTTGGAGCCGTCGTTGGCGGTGGCGAGCGTGTCGACGCGCAGCCTGGCGGAGTGGAGGCTCTTTTCGCTGGGGCCCGAGTTGGCAGGCATGCTCTTGGCGGCGATGGCGCGGACGATGGACGAGTTCATGAGGATCCAGATGAGGAGTGCGTTGAAGTAGGCTACGACGACGCCGACGGCCTTGAAGGGGACGATGGTGCCCTCCTTGTAGAGGAAGGCTTGGCCGTAGGCCTGTGGGGAGTTGTGGTGCTGGAGGAGGCCCCAGGAGCGGTTGACGATGCGCGTGTTGTGGATGCTGAACGTGTTCTGGGCGCCCCAGCGCTTGCGCTGTTCGAACCAGCGCACGGTGCCGAACGTGAGCGCGCCGGGCTTAGCGACGGGGCTGAGCCAGTCGCCACGGACGTGCTGCATCTGCTGCGGCTCCGAGGCCATTGAAATCGCACTTGCAAGCGTGCCGGCGGACAGGCTGCCCTCCAAGTCGTACGCGCACTCTGCGAGCTTCACGTCGCTCGTCCCGCCACTCAGCTCCTTGGCCTTCTGCACGGCCAAGAACGTGGTCAGGTCGAACGGCAGACTGTCGAACCCGACACTGCTCGCGAGCGTGACGCCTTTGGCCTGCGCCTGCAAATGGAACGCATCGACGACGTCCTTGTTGAACCCGGTCTCGCCAGACAGGTCGACGTAGTGCGTCGACGTCTCGACACACGCACGCACCACCTCGATCGCCCTGAACGGCCGGTACGGCCCGACAATGTTGATGAGCGCACGCGCCTGCGCGGTCATCGCCGTGAGCGACGCATAGTCGGACGTCTCGGCCTCGATGACCCCGACACTGGCGGGCAGCGAGAGCTTGGATTTGAGCGACGACAGCCGCGCGGCCGACCGGCCGGCAACAGCCCACTTGGGCTTTTGAGGATGCGAGAGCAGGTACCGGCACACCAGCTGGCCCGTGTAGCCCGTCGCGCCGAACACGACGAGGTCGTAGCGCTGAGACGACATTGTGTGCGGAGTGCAAAGGTGGAGATGGAGATGGAGATGGAGATGGGGAGATGGATGTAGATGTGGAAGAAGAGAGAGTGATGGCAAGCGGTTATATACCGCGGAAGAAGGAGGTGTGCGTGAAAAAGCTGAGTGATTTGCAGATCTGCAGCTGGCTGGCTCATCTTGACGTCAGCGCTGCTCCGCCTGGACATGTGGACGCACGGTTACCGCTCGAAAAAACCGCGGCGGTCACCACCAGCAAGAAGAATCTCCTCGTTGTTCAGACCCCTTCCTCGCCCAGAGTGGTGACATCTCGAGTACGAGATATGTCCGGAAGAGATCAAACGCACACGTGGGAAAACGAACGTATCGTTTTCCGGCTTCGGCTTCGGCTTCTAGAACAGCCTGGAAGCGCCTTCTTGGCCGTCACGGGCATTATCACCACCTTCGTATGGGCACCGGTCACTTGCACTGCAACACACAATCTCGACAGGTCGCGCGAAGCTGCACGCCCAGAGACGAAGCCAAGTTCTTCGCGCGATGAATGCTGCATAGAATCGAGCGTCTTGTGTACAAACCCGTCCGCACTCGCGCGCTATACCCCAGCCGCGGCCCGCACTCCAACAGCCCCTTTGGCGGCCGCCATGACCTGCGCCACGTCCACCGCGCCCGCGGGCTCATGATACGCCTCCCAGGCATACACCACGGCAAACACCAAAAACATACACGCCCCACCCAGAGTCACATGCTTGACACTGATCCTGCTCGCCAACCAACTACCACCCAACACCGCCAGACCCGTGCAGCACGCGTGCCCCGCAATAGTCCCCACGCACACGAGCGCCACGTTGTGCGCGGCAGCCAGTGCGATGGTGGCGATCTGCGAGCGGTCGCCCCACTCACCCAAAAACGTGAGGATGAACGCCTGCGCGAACACGGGCGAGAAGCACAGCCCGCACAGGTTGCGCGTGCCGTCCCGCAGCGTGTGCGCCATGCCGCTGTCCTTTGGCGAGGGGGACGGCGAGGCGAGCCCGGACTCGAGAGATTGCAGCTCGTGCGCCGTACCGTCTTCCTGGTCGATCTCGCGCTCCGCCTCTTGCCATTCCTCCTGGATCTCGTCGCCCGACATGCCCAGGCCGTCCTTGACCATCTTCAGGCCGAACACGAGGAACAGTCCGGCGGCGAGCAGGTTCGTGAGCGATTTGGGAAGGAGAGAGGGGAACATGACACCGAGGAGCGCGGAGAGCACCGACATGACGGCGAGCGAGGCGAACGCGCCCGAGAAGACGACGAGTTTGGACTGGCGCATCGCAAGAATCGCGGCTATGAGGAATGTCTTGTCGCCGATCTCCGAGACCTGGCGGGACACAATACGAAAAGCGATCCAGTGGAACACAAGGCATGGGTCAGTGCGTGAGAAGGGAGGAGGGTGTGAGGGTGCGTGGGCGAGAAAGACTTACGATGATCATTGCGTAGCTAGACCACAGCGCGCGTGGGTCGTCCTTCCACGCCTCGCCTAGTGCGCCCCATGCTGATGATGAGAGTCCGGCTGACGATTCGCCTGTAGTGCTCATGAGCAGGTCGAGTGCGCTGCCGCTCCCGTTTGCTGTTGCTTCCATCGTCGGCGACCGTGCTGCCCGGCTGACAGCTCACTGGAAGACGATGTGCGTGTTCCTGTGCCGTGCGTTGCGTGAACAACCTTGCCGATTGTCGTCGCTGTAGAAAAAAAAAAGATGGAGCAAGAGCAAAAGCTGGACCGCCGAACCGGTGTCGTCGCGGGTGACGTTCGAGCAGCGATGCGCAGTGATGCTCAAAGGTGTATGGATGATGGTTAGAGTGTCGTGCAATTCGCACCGGCGAATCAAATAAAGCTGCACCGCCGCTGACCGCGTGTGTTGGTCACTTGGCGTGCCGAGCGAGGGGCGCTGCCAACGCAAAACAAGGGTCTCGACAGGTTCTTCTTGAAAAGTCATGCTTACCAATCACACTTGTGCGCTCAGTCGCGGAAGTCGGGTGTTGCGCCTTTCTTTTTTTTTTGAACTTTTTGAGAATTTATTCTCGTGGCTGTCCTCCTCGACCTCTAACCGTACCACCGACATCATCTCCTCATCGTCATCCACCGAACCCATCATCAGCAGCTGCTTCACGTTCAAACCAGAACCACGCTCCCTCACTCCCTCAAACCCTCCACACCAAAATGGAACCCGCACTCCCGCTGCCGCTGCGGCTCGACCTGTCGTTCGCGCCCGCCGCGCCGATCGAACACGCTACCGTCTCGGACTCGATCTCGCTCTTCCTCTCGTCCTACGCCGCTCGCACAGGAACCTCCAACGCCGCCACTACTTCCACCGAAGAGCCTTCCGCAGGTGCGAGCACCGGCGGTGTAGTCGCCGCACAGCTCACGCGCCTCATGAACGGCCTCAGCGGCAAAATCGACTACGACGCCTTTACCAGTCTCATCTCCAACCTCGGCCAGCCGGCCGCAGACGCGGATGCGGACGAGGCGATGCACGAGGCTACGCCTGTAGAGGTGCTCGAGAGCACGCCGAGTCGTGGGGTGGAGGAGGAGGAGGTGGTGGATGACGGAGAGGGTGCTCTGAGTTTCTCGAAGGCGCAAGAGTTGCACGAGGCGCAGACGCCGACTTTGGACTCGAGTCTGTTGACGCAGAACCCGCTTGAGGCGGACAGTCCTAGTAAGAAGAGCAAGAAGGACAAGAAGGAAAAGAGGGATAAGAAGGACAGGAAGGCTCTCAAAGCCGAGTAGTCGAGCCCTCTTTTTCCAACTCTCTGCCACCCGTTCCGTCTCAATTTGTACTTGTACCCTTGCATCCTTTCTCTCAATCTGCATCTCTCGCTAGCGCACATTCAACACCGACCTGTGTACGCGGACTCTTTCGTTTTGCGACCGTGACATCAAGGGCATTACCATTCCGTAAAAGCATCGTTCGGAACTACGACTCGCCTGTAGCAGGATCATGCTGCCCGCCCGGCGACGAGCACCCGGCACGCTGCGCCATCTGTCTTTCGGTATCTACCTCGCCGTGCTGCTTCTCCTTCCCCTTGACGCTCCCACTGCTGCTGCTTCCCGTGGTTTCCGCACTGGACGGCGAACCGTGCTGCCCCTGTCCTGTCACCGAGGGCGACTCTGCCCAACTCTGATTGACAGGCGTCGTGCCCACCCCAGACGGCATCTCGTCGATCGCCGTCAGCTGGCCAGGCGACGACACCATCATTGGACCCAACACTCCGCTGCTGCTGATACTCGATGTAGGCAATCCGACGCCAACGGGCGCCTGGTGGTGCAGAGGCAAGCTGCTCGGCGGAAGCGTCAGCGTGAAGCTCCTGCGCGGTTCGTGTGCCAACTCGGCCTGCTGCTTCGGCGACAGCGGCTCCATCGACGAAGGCGGCATGCTGCTTCGTCTCGCCTTGACCGGATTGATCGCAAAGGAGACGCCTGACGACGGCGGTTTGTAGTCACCGCTGCTTTCTCCGCCCACGCGACTTCCGCTGTTGCTCCGCTGTCGATCTACCACACTCATCGACCCGCGTGGCACTGCTGCTGACCCCGCAGGATCCACGACAAACGTGCTGTCCCGATCCCACGCATCGTCAATGTGCGACAGATCGTCATCCATCATATCCTCCTGCTCCAACTCGGACGGCAGCAAGATAGCTCGATCGATCGCGACCGGCAACCCTCGATGTCGGCCTCGAATCATGACGGCGCACACCACCAGCTTGGACAGCGTGTGGAAGCGTCCCGACAGACTGAAGTTGTCGAACGGCGTGCCCAGACTCAACCCGACCGTGCCGTAGGCCGAGGTGAGCTCGAAGAGGCAGCTGAAGATGGTAAACCAGCCGTTCGAGTTGGGATCCTGGATGTCGTTGCGTTCGATGATGCAGATGAGCCACAGCGCAAAGCCGAGCCACCAGATGTCGAACGCCAACTGCCGACGCGCATGCGATGCAAGGAACGAGCCCCACACCTTGGCGTTGTTCGACTCTAGCGGAACCACGCCAGGCTCTGCGGACTCGTCGACGTAGACTCCCAGCGACTTTTCCTCGTACACGTTGGTGCTGCGCACCGAGAGCGCCAGCGGGAACGCGGACAGATACATCATGATGACGTACAGGAACTGCACGGCAGGAGCCAGAGCCAGCAGGTTCACCACCGTGAACCCGGCCGCGCGCACCGCGATCGACTGGAAGAGACCGTCAAACACGCGGATGCTGAGCGTGATGCGCTCGATGACCGGATTGCCGATGTCCAGAATGAGGAAGGCGAGCCAATCGATCGAGTTGAACAAGACCAGCACGAACAAGAGGAACCACGTCTGGCTCGACGGGAACAGGTAGACGAAGCATCGACGCGGGTGGTCGAGCAAGAAGCGAAGCGTCTCGTAGATTCGCGAGCTCGATGGAACGCACACCGAGATCATCCAGATGAAGAAACGCAACAAGATGGGGAAACCCGTGTTGCCCGCCAGGATGAGGAAGCCCATGGGGATGAGCAGGAAGTAGGCGTCTTGCATCTGCGTCATGCTCGTGTCGATGAGCGACATGCCCGTGTTCGAGTAGGCCGAGACGACTTGGAAGAACCAGAACCAGGTGTAGTCGGGCTTCTCGCTGCCCTGTGCTTCAAAGACGGGACGATACTTTTTGAATGCGCTGCTGCTGATGTACGGAGCCACGAGCGTCACCATGCCCAGATTGACAATGAGCCAGTAGGCGGGCACCAGCTTGGCGAGCAGGTCGAGCGCACGATACTCGACCCCTCCGAGCTCGTCGCGCTGCGCTTCTGTGAGAGCCTCGAAGCGCGAGTTGCCGGTGACGGTCGCGTCAAAGGAGAGGTAGGGAGCCGGCCTGATGGCACTCTCGCTGGGTCCGCCGCCGGAATTCACAGAAGTAAACGTGGCGGTGCGAGGCATGGTCATGGTCCTCTGGAAGCGCTCCTGTACGCCTGGAACCGCCTTCTTGATGGCCATGCCTGCAATCTCGAACGGAGTGGGGAAGCCACCAAACCCACGCTGCTTGGACGAGGTTTGAGTACGCGCGAGCGGAACGCCCGACCTGCCGTTGCTGAGACGGCCCGAGACGTACGATCGACCAGTGACGGTGCGGTTGAAGGTGGTGTTGCGTTGGCGCAAGCCGCTAGCACCGCCGAAGGCCTGTCCGGTGGTATAACCTGGCTCGCGCTGTTGCGTCTCGGTGAGCGCTGAGCGATAGTCGCTGGGTACGGCGAATTCGACCGTCTGAGCTCGAGGAAACATGTCGAGCTTCTCGTGTCTGGCATAGGCCTGCACCAAACCAGTGTCGGAGCCGCGACGCAGCTGAGGCTGGAGCGGATCCGAGACTCGTCGACCACGTCCCAGTTCGTGATGGTCCGGGAAACGTGCGCGAAGGGGTGGCGAACTGGGAGTCTGGATCTGTTCTTCCTCCTCTTCTGCGACAGCCTCTTCGTCGGAATCAGCGTCGGGATCGTGGCGATGGTCGAAGCGCGGGATGGAGAAGCGTTTGCGAGCAGGAGCGGGAGAAGTGGGAGAGCTGATCGAGTTGGCGCCAGATTGGACGGTGTCATGAGGCAGCGCAATTCGAATGCTGGGCTGCGCGTTTGGATCGTCAGAAGCGACCGAGCCCTGTCGGCCGTGATCGGATGCGAGGATGCTGGCACCAGGCTGTGGAGCAGCTGCGGCGGCGATACGGGGCGAGCCTACTTGTTCGGTTGTGAGCGGAGGCTGAGATTCGTTGCTGTTGAGCAGCGCAGCGTGGTGATGATCTGGAATGGTTTTGGAAGGATCGCCGGCCGAGTTGATGAGAAAAGCGGGCCCGTCGATGCGACGGATCATGTCTGCGCGGAGCGGTTTGCGCTTGCCTTTGCTCTTCTGTTTGCTCTTGTCGATGCGACGGAGTTCGATCTGGCCGCTGGAGGTGCTGCTGGACTGGTCGTGGTCTTCGGTGTCGCTGATGGTGGTGGCGCTGTCGGACGACTTGAGCCCGACCATGCGCTGGATTTTGGCAATGTTGTGGCGTCGCTCCCTGCGCTCCTGCTCCTCGACGTCGTGCATGCGCTTGCGCACTTTTGCGCTGCGACGGACGACACGATCAAACTTCTTGCGGAAGAAGCTTCTGCGGATCCAGATCATGGTGACGCTGACGGCCGAGATGTTGCCGATGCACATGAGGATGAAGAGGATGGCCTGCTGACCTCCGTTGGCGGTGCTGATGTTGATGGTGACGAGGCCGGTGACGGTCATGGCCGAGACACAGCAGAAGAGGGCATCGATGAAGTTGATGTGCGTCTCGCCATTGCAGGCGTAAAAGATGGCTGCGGCGATGAGGGGAGTAAAGGTGAAGACGAGAACGTGCACTCTGTAAAAGTTGAGGTTCTTTCCGCACCAGCGGCCGAAGGAGCGCAGCTTGGAGCGGCTGTCCGTGGCGGTGGCCTGAGAGTTGGATGCGACGCTTTCGAGCATGGCGGATGAATGTATACGTGCGTGTATGCGGCAGAGTGGTCGAGGATATCAGGGGCGTTTGGATCTGAGTTGGCGCTGCCGAGAGAGACAGCTTCAAAGGTCATCGAACGCTCAGCATCGTGTGATTGTGTGACTGTCGTGGCGTGAAGTGTGAGCTGAGAGCTGAGAGCGAGATGATCCGCGTGTGGCGATGCTGATGCAGGTCGATGACCAAGACGGAGCTGTCCCGAGACGCTTGCTGACTCTGTGTGCTGACTCTGTGTCGAAAGTTCGGAGCTGATCCGGGACGATCAGGTGATGGTGTGCGGAAAGGTGTCCGAGTCAAGTCTCAGGTGACCTGCAAGACCAAGCCGGATCATCCGAGCTGATGAAGGGGAGGGAGAGTGCAAGAGAGGAAGAGAGGAAAGGAAGCAACGGCACGACAATGTGGAAGCGCTCGAGCACCGAACACCCTTGAATGAACCGGTGAGCAAGAATCACGCTTGTCGGCGTTGTTGTTCTGCACCTTTTCCTGTGACGAAATCACAAAAAAAGTGAAGTGTGCTCGATTCCAAGCTGGAGGGCTGAGCCTGAGCTCTGAGCTCGAGCCAAAACAGGGCCCATTTTGCTTTCCTTCAAATTCACATGAGATCCTATCGCTCGTCTAACAGCTATCAGCACGAAGCAGCAGACTGCACAACACAGGGTCTCTCTGCACCCAACTACCGGCGGACCGAGAGACCAAAGCTGACAGGCAGGCGTGGCTTCCCGCTGGCTTCAAGCCGCTTGTTTGCTTGCGCTTGTCGGTCCCCTACGCCCACACAAATTGCTTGGCATCCTCGCCTTTTCTACAATCGCGTTCAAAATTGCCCCACATGTCACGAATTTCAGCATGATCATACCATGTCCCTTTGTTCATCCCCTTTTACTCAGCCCTTTGATGAGTGAAGGTATGATTGTGTGGTATTGTTGGAAAGCTCTTCAGCATAGCTTTCAGAATATCAAAACAGAAAGGGACTGTCCCACCAAAGGATTGGCTGAAAATTAGCTTCGACTTTTTGATACCTTCTCCTCCTCCTCATTTCATGTTGCAGCATACCTTTGTCCTTGTTTTGCTCATCATTGCACCAATGAACATGGCCTCAAACTTCATACACTGGTAGAGGAGTATAAGAGCTTCCATTTCACTGTGGTTTGACGCTCTCAACATGTCATACACCAATCCTATTAGCTGTACCAGGAGGGGCCCAAAAATCAAACATGGGCCAGACAAAATACACCTCTGCACACCTTGAAAGGGCCAGAGACCTGCTGAAACTTGGTATGTCAACCAGGGAGATAGCCAGCAAGCTCTCTATGAGCAAATCAACGGCTGCTAGACTTGCAAAGTGCATACCTGAAGGTGATTTTGTAAAGCAGAAGCCAGGAAGGCCCCCCCTACTCTCTGCACGCCAAACCTCATTGCTCATCAGGGGAATCCGCCAGAAATTCTATACTTTGGCTACAGAGGCTTCAGCATACTGGCTACACACCCATCAACTTTGCTTGTCCAGGTTCACCATCACAAGGGCATTCAAGCATGCCAAACTCAGGTTCAGAGTAAAAAAAAGAAAGCCCCTCCTCACCAAGCAACACAAACAGCACAGGCTTGCCTTTGCCAAGCGCTACAGGTACTGGACTGTTGCACACTGGAAGAACATCATCTGGAGTGATGAATGCAGGGTTCAACGCATTGGAAAGAGCCAGGAGAAGCAGTACTGGTCAAGAGATGCAGATCATACCATATATATACCTACCCTGCAAGGCAGCGGCCATAGCGTCATGATCTGGGGCTGCATGACCTGGGCAGGCCTTGGTTTGATGGTCTTTATTGATGGGACCCTAAACACAGAGCGCTACATGGACCTTTTGGAGGAAGCAGTGCCTGGAAGCATGCTGAAGTGGAAGCAAAAACAGGCCATTCCGCCAAGGCACAGAATCATCTTTCAGCATAACAATGCGCCACCACACAAGGCAAATTCAACAAAGGAATACCTTCAGGAGGTTGGCCTGAATGTACTTCCTTGGCCAGCAATGTCACCTGACCTGAACCCTATTGAACATATCTGGTGCCAGCTCAAGAAAGTGCTCAGTAGGGAAAAACATAGGTGCAAGAACAAAAGCGATCTCATTGCTGCCATTGCAGCTTTCTGGGAGCAATTTCCAGCTGAATCAGTCCAGACTCTCATCAAGTCAATGCCTAGAAGGTTGGAGGTGGTTAGGAGGGCTAGAGGAGGGCACACAAAGTACTAATGATGTGTATATAGCTGATGAGGAGGAGCTTAAAAGCGATTTTTTCCCGCCAATCCTCATGATCACAAAATTCCATGCTACTGCAAAACAAACCACATATTCAGACAGCTGTGTGTCTCAGCTTTTGAACAGTATAGGATGATGCTATGTTGCAGCAAGCATTCAATGCATGGTGATTGTCTTTTGAGCATTGGGGGGGGGGGCTCCGAATTAAAATTTTGACATGCGGGGCAATTTTGAACGCGATTGTACATCACACACCCTTGCTGGACGCTTCCATTTGCAGTCTCGCGCCTAGCCTCTCAAGATCGAAAAGCCTTCCGCTGGGCGCCACTGAGCCCCACTGAGCGCCCCTTTGGAGGCCTATGTGAATCGAGCCAAGGCGCCAGATCCTTAACGCCACTTCAATGCGAGTCTCCAAGCCTGCAGGCGGCGAAAACCACGCGGAAAAACAAATAAAAATAAAAAACAAGAAAGAAAGACGACAATCGACCAAGCCGTTGCTGGCCGTCTGCCTCTCAAAGCGTGCCAAGCCCAAGAATCAGAGAACCAAAAAAAAAAAAATCCTGACCTTTTGCGAAAAATCAGGTTCTGGACTCTGTGATCAGATCTCGCTCCCGATTTTCAATCACCGCATCACGCTCGCTCGTTTGCTTGAATAGGCTTCGAGCCTGTCCGACGACTTTGGCTGACAGCAGCTCTCAGACGTTCCTCGGAGCATATTGACGTCTCGCTGCTGTATCTCGATACGATCCCACTTGTCGGCGCTTGTTTGTGAGCTTGAGTCAGAGCAGACGATGGCTTGGTTATCCATCGACGCCACACCAGCAGCTGCCCACCAACCCCAGAATGGGTCTACGCAAAGGTTGCGAATCCAAGACGTCTCGACGTGTGACGACGCTCCACGCCAACGTCGATCCTGCGCGTTGTTGAGGGCACTGAGCATGTTCTGTAAGCAGCTGAACGGCCATTGTCGCTCCTGATTCCTCGCGAGTCGACCACCCCTACGTGCGCAAAGTTGCGATCGTCAGGGGCTGGCCAGCTCTGTCGTCCCTTTGACCGTCTCCCTCGAGAGCAAAGTATCCTAGCAACACAATGTCTGCAGCACTCCCCGAGGAAACCACTCGACCACCCCCTCAATCATCTTCGCCCCCTATTGACCCACCAATGCGTCCCATTGTGCATCACGGTCCAGCGCTTTTGTCTGCCAAAGACGGCGTCCTCGATCCGGGTCATCCTTCCTTTTCTTCTCAGATACAGTATCAAGCCCGAGTCGCCGTTCTTGCTGGCATGATTTCACTGGACTGTGCTTTGCTTCCGCCTGATCTCGGACCAGAAAGCGGGGGAACGTGCACGCAACGCCAGCCAAAGCAGTATCGCGCTCCATTGTCCTCCGACATCACACGGACGACGATTGTCCTTTTGCCCCACACTTCATTTCGTGCAGGTTGCCGTCGCTGCTGCTGCAAGAAAGCATCGCAGCGTCGCCTGCAGTCTCGTCTCAAGTGCTTGAACCACTTCTCAAGGCAGACTTCGTTTTTGGAACCGCTCCCTTTGTCATGGTTGCGTGGGCCAGCTTGGCTCTCATCAGAGACCACAGAGCACAGATCGCTCACGGGGCACGTTATCAAGAGATAGGCCCGTCTATCCACCAACCGTTGACAAGCGACACCGACCTTCATCACCCACGGTGGGCTCTGTCTCTCGAGGCTGCGGCTCCTCGATGCTGGGGTTGCGCCGTGTAGCCCCCCTGGAATGAAGCTTTTCCACCACCTCATCCGCAAGGGCGATCCTGCCTGTGGCCCCCCGTTGTCAACAAACGCAAATGAGGGTTGCCGCAAGTGTGCATGTTTCAATGTCTCTGTACAGCAACGGCGCCACTTTGTGGTCCACTTCTTCTCTCCAAGCTCGTGCAGCGAGCGTTGAGGCCATCACGCTGGAGGACTGCAAAGTCATAAAAGCACCTCGATCCGAGCCCGTGGAACCAGTCTTGTCTTCCCATCCTCTCCTTCACATTCGACACTGTATCTACAGTACTTCCCTTCTCCCCTCATCCCTTCATTTCTCTCCTCTTTTCCCCCCATCTTGCATTTCGAACGATGGTGAGCTCCAAGCTCGCACTCGTGCTCCTGCTCACCGCTGGCGGTGCCATGGGCCGTTCTTCCAACTCTTTCAGACGGCTAGACCGTCGTCAATTCGGCAACGGTGGTGCCGACCCTCTCAACCACCCCGCCGCTACCGGTGGCGGTGGCGGTGGCGGTGGCGGCGGTTTTGGCAACGGTGGTGCTGATCCTCTCAACCACCCTGCTGCCCAAGGCAACCTCGGCGGACAGCAGCTTGTCGCTGCTTCTGCTGGAGGCCAGCAGCACT
Organism: Sporisorium reilianum f. sp. reilianum; assembly: GCA_900162835.1. NCBI lineage: Eukaryota > Fungi > Basidiomycota > Ustilaginomycetes > Ustilaginales > Ustilaginaceae > Sporisorium > Sporisorium reilianum. Next base: position 387,318 of record LT795067.1, on the reverse strand, counting down.
GGGCCACCGACGCGTCCGGCATGACCGGCGCCGAGCTTAAAAAAAATCTTCCGTCGGGCTTTTTCCTGGGATGCTCCGTCGACAATCCAGACCTCAAGGATCCCATCGTCGCTCCTCTTGTCAAGTACATGCCATGGGTGACTCCTGGAAACTCTTTGAAGATGGTTAACATCTACGAAAGCGAGAACTCGTGGACTGAGCTGCTCAACGGCGTGACCAAGGCCAACCCGGGCGGTGACATCAAGTGGAAGTACCACACGCTCATCTGGGGCGCCGAGACGAGCCAGAAGATGATGCAGCAGTCGTTCAGCAAGGAGGCCATGATGAAGACCATCACCGACTTCGTCTCGACCAAGATGTGCCCCAAGATCATGAAGGAGGCCAACTTCTGGGCCATCGACGTGCTCAACGAGGTGTTCGACGACAGCGGGAACGGCTTCAAGAAAAACGGCTATTTCGAGGTGATTGGCGAAGAGGGCTACAAGCAGATTCTCAAGCTCGTCAAGAAGGAGTGCCCCGACTACAAGCTCATCGTCAACGATTACGGTATGGAGTCCAAGAATGCCAAGTCGGACTTTGCCTTCAAGACGATCAAGCAGTGGCTTGCCGAGGGTGTGCCCGTCGACGCGTTTGGCCTGCAGTTCCACGTGCAGACCACCAACCAGTACGCGGACATGCTGCAGTCGATCAAGCGCTGGACCTCGGAGGACATCCCCGTCGTCCTGTCCGAGATCGACATCCCCATCAACCTGCCGCCTTCCAAGGCCGACCTCGAGAAGCAGGCGCAGCAGTACGGCAACGTCATCATGGCCGCTCTCGAGGGTGGCGCCTTCGGTGCCACCATGTGGGGTCTCACCGACGCACACACCTGGTTCGGCACCATGACCGAAGACGGTCAGGGCCACCGCAAGTCCGGTGCGCCCTTGCTCTTTGATGCGCAGGGCAAGCCCAAGCCCGCCGTCGCTGCTATCGTCGATGTGTTCAAGAAGTGGGGCAGCAAGCCCGTCGGCATCAAGGGCGGCTCGGCCAACGACATCAAGGACAACGGCAAGGCGGGTTCCGCTGGCACTGGCTCTGG
>LT795067.1:351589-386093 GCA_900162835.1 Sporisorium reilianum f. sp. reilianum | reverse complement strand
CGCCGGCGGCCCTCCCGGCTCTGGTGGTGCTCCCGGTGCCGGTGGTCCTCCAGGTGGTATGCCAAGCTTCGGTGGTGCTGGCGGTGCTGGCGGTTTCCCTGGTGCTCCAGGCCCGCATGTTCCTGGCGGCGCTCCTGGCGCCGGAGGTCCTCCCGGCGGTGCTCCCGGCGGTGCCAACAGCTTCTGGGGTGGTCATTGGGGTGGCGAGCACCGCGGCTGGGGCGGTCAGCACGCCGGCTGGGGTGGCCAGCATGGCGGCTGGGGTGGCCAGCATGGCGGCTGGGGTGGCCAGCATGGCGGCTGGCAAGGTGCTCCTGGCGGACCGGGTGCTGGCGGACCTCCTGGCGGTTTCGGTAGTGGCATGCCCGGTGGTCCTCCTCAGGATTACCGCCCCATGCACAAGCGTGCCATGGCTTCGCGTCGTCGTCTTCGTTGAGTCGCTCTCTCCCCCCTTTTCACATTCAAAGTCTACCTTCCACTCATGTACGCTTCTTTCGTCGTGCGCGATTCCTTCAATCCACCCTCCCTCACCCCCCCTCTCTTTCGCTTGGCGGTTCTGAAGACGCGTGTGTGTATTGCATGTCTACGAGCGTTGCGTTGCGTTGTGTCTATTGTTCTTACGTGGGCCGGAGTGCACGTCTTACTGAGCCTTCTTCTTGCTGCTTCTGCTCGCCGAAGCGGGCTTGTACTGCTTGACCCTCTTGACGTAGGGAAACACGCCCTTGTGCAGTCGAAAGTTGTCCGGATCCTCCTTCTCGCCCACGGCCAGCTGAGCGACTGCGGTGATCAAGCAGTACGCGCCGTGTCCCGTCAAGATGTGCCACCAGCCGTGGCCTTCGAGCAGCACGGCCCACGGGTAGCCGATGCTGTTTCTGGCCTGACGGAGCTGGTAGCAGAAGATGTTGTCGACGTTCCAGATGGCGAAGCCGGTCAGGAAGATGACTGCTCCGTAGAGGTAGAGCCGTGTGATCTCGCGCCTGCGCTGGGTGCCGTCCTTGGCTGTGTTGAGCGCGGACGACTTGCTGGTGAGCAGGTACGCGACGCGGATGGTCGACACGATCTGGATGCTCGCATACGCCACCTGGTGGAACACCGGGTTGCCATTCCACAGGTACACCACCGTGATCCACACGACCACCAGCGTCAGCACGAGCGGCAGCAGCATCCGGAACCTCGGCTTGCCGTACCCCTTGCTCGTCTCGCACACGCAGTACGTGAGGAACGCACTGGTGTAGATCATGGGCAGCTCGTCAAGCAGCTGCGTCGAGTAGGTCAGCGTGCCGTGGAACCACGCCGACCCGAAGCCGACGAGCGCGACGCCGAGATGGCAGATGGCGAAGCGGAGCGGCAGCGCCTCTCGGCGCGAAACGCGGTAGCCGTAGATGGCGAGCGCGATGAAGAACGCATTGGTCACCGTGTTGACCGGCTCGGCGACGTAGTAGCTCCAGCGGTACTTTTCCTCGCACCAGAGCAGCGTGGATGTGATGGGGCCCCAGTAGCCGGACGGCAGCGGGTTGGGGTCTTTGTACCACGACATGGCGAAGTGTGCGAGGAGGTAGATCGATCAAGAGCGTGAAGGTGTTGCTTCAGGGTCGTTGTAGGAAGGTGAACACGACATCACAGCGTCACCATCACCATCACCATGACATGCTAACTTTACTCGGCAGCTTTCACGCTTTGTCCACTTTTCGTGAAATTCTCCGGCTGTCCGGAAGTTGCACGCGAAGCTCCGAGATGCGACAGCGACAGACACGCGACAGTCACAAGCGAAGCAGCAGCAAAAAAAGGACCCTTTTTGAAAAAATGCATTTTAATTGTCGACTTTTTGATTGGTTCGGGACTCGGCTTTGGAGCGCTTTGGTGGAACTGCGCATTTGTGTGGGATTGGCGGGATCCTTTCACGCTTTCTTCCGCACCACATCCAGTCCCGCATCCTAGCCCATACGCTCGACATCATCCCTCACCATGGCAACAACACCGCAGCCGCAAGCATCTACATCCACATCTGCACCAACCGCATCCGCACCACCCGAACGCAAACCCAAACGCAAACGAGTCTCGCGAGCATGCGACCAGTGCTTCCTCAAGAAGGACCGCTGCGACGGCCTGCAGCCCATCTGCACGTTCTGCTCGCAACTCAAACGCACGTGTACCTACGACCGACCTGCACGCAAGAGGGGACCTACGCAAGGGTTGAGGCCGAGGCTGGAGCAGAGGATCGCAGCGCTCGAGACGGTGCTGGGGTTTGTGCTGTCGCAGACGGGAGAGGCCGGGTTGAGGGTGGACGAGTTCAAGCAGGCGGGCGAAACGGAGAGGGACCAGTGGAGGAAGGAAGGCTGGTGGAAGAGCGGCGTGCACAAGCAGCTGGAAGCGGAGCTCGGGCTGAAGGACGACCTCGTAACGACCACAGTCGGAGCAGGGCTAAAACACTCGCCCGCCGCACCATCCACCCCCGACCAATCCACAAAGCAAGAAGACTCCGAATCCGACTACTCGGACGTAGACCTCTCCCTCCCACCCACGCACCAACCCGCCACTTCCACCTCCGCCATCCAACCCCCGCACACCACCACCACCGCCCCCCACCACAGCGACACCAACTCCGACGACGGCAGCGACGCGCACCACTTCAGCCTGCCGCTCCTCTCGTCCGGCCAAGGAGGCAGCTCGCTCAACCGCGGGCTTGTGCCGCGCGGCGCTGATCCGAATGCGGCACTCGGCGGGTTCGAGATCGAGTTCGGCGGGAACCAGACCGACGAGGACTGGGTGCGCAGCTTCGTGCCGCCGGCGCAGTCGAGGAGGGGCAACGGCGCTGAGGGCAATGGGACACAGTCTCAGCAGTGACCTTGCCGCAGCTTCACAGCTCATCCCGCACTCACAACCCCGCTGCAACAATTCACACTTCCATTTCTACATCTGTGTCTCTGCTGCGCACCTACCCCTCAACCAACTGCAAAAACGCCCTCCACTCGTCCGCCTTGATCTTGTACCCCTCCGCATCGTCGTCCGGAAACTGCCGCTTGCGCGTCGCCTCGGTGTACGCCTGGACAGCGGCGATCCTGAGCGCGCCGATGGATGTTCCGCTTGCTAAGCTGAAGTTCCGTACAAACTTGGGCGGGGGCGGTGTCAGCGGGCTCGGTGTTGGCGGGGCCACGCTTTGATCGGGAGGAGCTGTTTGGGATGATTGGGCGAGAGCAGCCAACACGTGTCCCGCACCCGTCAGGTCGCCGATCATGTCGTTCATGACGAGGATCTGGCCGTCGGTCTTGCTACCTGCGCCAATGCCGATGGTCGGAATGCGGAGCCGCTGGCTGATGTACTGCCCGACACGCGAAGGGATGCATTCGAGAACGATGGAGAAACAGCCAGCCCTCTCAAGCGCCAGTGAGGCGTCGAGCATCTCCTTGACCTGCTGTGCCGTCTTGCCCTGCACGCGGTAGCCCGATGTAGCACCAACGCGTTGCGGCTGCAGGCCCAGATGGCCCATGACGGGGATGCCGTGGTCCGTGAGACGCTGGATGAGCGGCACGACTTCGCACGAGCCTTCGATCTTGACGCCGTCGGCACCTGTTTCTTGGATCAGCCGCACCACTGCCGCCACGCCCGAGTCGATTGACCCGAATGTAGCGCCAAACGGCATGTCTGCGATCACGAGCGGCGGCGGTGGCAGCTCCAGTCCCTCGAGCACGCTTGCAGTCGCAAACAGAGGCGCATCGAGCCCGCGCTTGACGGCTTGGCAGTGGTGGATCATCGCCTCGAGCGAGAGCGGCTGCGTCGATGTATATCCCAAAGCGACGTTGGCGAGCGAATCGCCGATCAGGCACAGATCGACGTCGGCGGATCGAATGGAGAGCGCCGAGGGGAAATCGTACGCGGTGAGGCAGACGATGGGGATGCTTCCGTCCGGGTGATGCTTGAGCGCTTGAATGTCGGCGATCGTCTTGCTGCGAGGCGGCGAAGGGATCCGAGTCAACGCTTTTCCTTTTCCTTTTCCGTTTGGGGTGACAGGCAGCTCGTCGCTCTCGGCGTGTCCGACGGCTCCTGCGGGCCAGGAGCTAGATTGGCTCGCGGAAGAGCCAAACCTTCTTCGTCGGCCGATTTCCGAAATGGTCGACGATCGAAGCTTGCACTGCTCCACGGCAGCAGCAGCGCGCGATACCGCGGCGGTCGAGTAGGAGCACGAAGGAGTCGAAACGATGCCGCCCTTTGGCACAAACTGACGCAGCTGCAGCCGTGCCAGGCCGCCTGCTGTCGACGCCATCGTTGCTCGATGCGCAGAAGGGAGAAGCGGGAACGTCTTCCGGAGCTGTTGTTGTTGTCGATGGTGGTGGTGGTGGAGGAGAAGGGTAACGAGCGGAGTTGACTGAGACCGCCTTTTTGCTCTTTCGTCAAACGTCCGCGTGATTCGTCGACTCAGCTCACTTTTTGTCAAGAGCACCACCGGTTTCGGCTATAGAGGCGATCTCCTTTTTTTTCCCCCCTCCTCCTCCTTTTCTTCCTGATTCGGGGTTGATGAGGCTCTGATGAATTTATTTTAGGTCGATTATTATTATTTATTTTTTTTCTCCACATGCCTTCTTTCCAGCTCATGAAGGAAGAGCGCCCGGCAAAGCTTGCTCGCCGGAACAGCCGAATGTCTTGCTGCGCAGTAGTCTCGCTTCGGAGAAAGGCAACGTCGTTGGCGCGCAGGAACAGCATTCACTCGAGCAAGGAGCGCTGCTGGCCCGAAGCAACACCGAGATGAAGAGGATCTTGGAGCGAGAAGGCATCATTCTGGGAAAGCATGCCCAGCTTCATTTCAGAAGACGACGTTGTCACGGCGCCGATCGTCTTGACAGTGGTGGAATGAGGTGATCCGCACCGAAAAGGCCGATCAAGACACCTTTGAAGAGTTCGCTGTGACGACTTGAGTGTTCTGCGCAGGATTGCTAGTCGACTGGTTCGAATACGATGCTTCGACTGCTTCTGCAGCTTCTGCAGTTTCTTTTGCGAACAGAGCACCACGGCGATCAAAGCTTCCACTGCAACGTTAAGCTTAGGAACGTGCGGTGGGATGGCTGTCAGGAGCCTGAGCTCACCGCAACGTGCTTGGATCACCGCTGCGCATCTCTTTCGTTTCTCGATTTCGACCATCGGCTGGTCTCACGACGACATGCTCAGCATCCACAATGAACCACGTTGTCGTCGGATGGCAACCGTCGAAAGCTTGTCGGCTGTCACAATGGGGGGAAATCGCCAAGCGAAATGTGCGGGTGGGCGTAAAGCTGAGTTGTCGCGCTTGTGCTGTGCCTCTCTCGCCTCTCTCCATCCTGACTCACAGCCAAAGTGCGCATTTTGCGGATTTTCCGCGTTGCGAGCACTGGGCGAGGTTGGCCCGTGGGGAATCACTCCAAGTTAACCGCAAGCGGACCACAGACGTGCATTCGCCCCTCGCTCGCTTGCTGCTCTGGGGCAACGGAGAGAGTCAAAAATCGCCGCTGCGCAGCCAGCCTGACTGACTGCCTTTCTGCTGGTACAGCCTTACTTACCACTCGAGCCTTGATCAGACCGCATCGAAAAGCTTCTTTTTCGTCTCTGGCTTCGATCCAAACGCTCTGCGGAACCATCATCTCTCTGCCCATTCGGCCCTCATTTCGCCATTGTCCGCCGTCGGTGCTGCGCTCCATCCGCCACCTCGCGGTTGTCACATCCTCATCAATCTCGCTTTTGTCGAAAATCTGCTCGCTGCTCTTTCTGTCTAGGTTCGGCACGGCACAGCACAGCACAGCACAGCACGGCGCGCCACTCGACGTCGCTTCGGATCGCATTGTCGCGCTTGCGCAACTTCATTTCAACACTTGGTCGCAGCCATGGTCGACTCGACCACCGTCGTCGACTACCTCCACTCGCCAGGCTACCGAGGCAATCTCACGCCATCACAGACACTCGCGCTCTTCAAGCTCTGGCGTCGCTTCCTCCGACTGTGCGAGATCACGTCCCACTCGTCGGACTCGATCGGCGCCGGTGCCGAGGTACAGCCACCTCCTGCAGCATCGCGCAGCTCGTCTGACTCACTTAGGCGCAACCTCGGTCGCAAAGCGCGCGTCGCTGCATCCGAGCCTGGCTATGCGTCCAACAACTCGTCCGCACGCACTTCGCACGACAACCCTGCGTCAGATCGCCTCGATCCCAACTCGGTGCCCAAGGATGACAAGCTCAAGGAGCATCTGCGCCATCTCGAGGAGAGCAAAGACATGCAGGCCTTCCTGCTCAAGCACGGCGGCGCAGCGTTGCGGCGCGAGTTCTGGGCCATCGTCAAGGGCGAGCATCCGGACGCCTACATGCTGCGCTGCCTGCGTGCACGCAAGTGGGATGTAGACCGTGCGCTCGCCATCATCGGCTCGACGTGCGCCTTTCGCGTCCAGTACAACATCTCGAACGTCATGAAGGAAGCAGAGCTGGGGCTTACAAAGACAAGAGGTGGATTCAACATTATGAACAACGGCATCTCGTACGTCCGTGGTGCAACGGCAACTGGCGAGCCGGTCTACTTTATCGAAGTGGGCTCCCACTACTCGTCGAATCAGACCGCAGACGAGCTCAAGCGTGGCGTCATCTTGCTGCAGGAGTCGCTCCAGCTGCTCATGCCCCCGCCCGTCGAGCGCAAAGTGGTCATCTTCAACCTCAACAATTTCGGCCTGCGCAACATGGATTGGAGCATCGTGCTCTTCATGGCCAAGACCATGGAGTCGTTCTACCCAGAAACACTGGCGCGCGTCTACGTGCATGGCGCACCCTGGATCTTCAAGCCCATCTGGAGCATCCTGCGTCCGCTGCTGGATCCCGTGGTGAGGGACAAAGTGCACCTCACATGGAAGGTGGAGGAGTTGCAGGACCACGTGCCTGCAGAGCACTTGCCCAAGGGATCCATGCACGGCAATCTCGACTGGGCCTTCAGCTATCCTCTCCCGCAAGAGGACGAGAACGACATTCAGAACGACACAGAGAAGGCCGAGGAGTTGGGCACGTTGTACCGCAATGCGTGCATGGAGTTCGAATATGCGACGCGTGCGCTGGCGCGGGCCTACGGCGATGCAGCGCTAGCTGATGCCAAGGGGAACGGCGTAAGGCCCAAGTTCGGTCGTGCGCAAAAGGAGGCATCGACGTCGGCGGAGAACATGGCAGATGACGATGACTGGGAACCGGAGGGCGTGGCCAGCCTGCGCGCCAACCGCGACATTTTGGCGACCAAAGTGCGTGTCGCTTGGCTCAAGCTGAAGCCGTACGTGGTGGGCACGCTCAAGTACGATCGATTGGGCGTGCTTAACAACGAGGGCGTAATTCGATGGCAGTACGACACGGTCGACGGCAAGCACGAGGAACAGGTGCTGGGCGAAGGCACCTCGTTGTCCGTGCTGGAGCGCAACCTAGCCGAACTCGATGCGATCGCCTCGCAAGGTGCGAGCAGCACAGCAGCAAAAGTGCACGCATCACGGTCTCGACTCGACGACGGAGGCGCAAAACGGGCTCGTCAGAACGGCGTCCACACCAAAGACGCTACTCCACAGATGCCCGATCAGTCACACGCCGCTGCCTCAGCACAAGGTGCAGCCTCAACCGCAGCCGCAGTGGCAGTGGCAGAATCCAACCCCACCACATCTGATTCAACTGCACACGACCACCATCCAGAAGCAGAGGCAGAGGGCAGACCCAGCTCGGTCGCCTTGACGGCTCTGTCGAAAGCGGAGAGCACGAGGGACAGCGCATTCCAGGAGGCCATCCCGATTCACCCGAGTCAGCTGGCGAAGCTGGGCAAGCCGCGCGATGGTGATGTTGAGGTGGTTGAGATTGATGGGGCACAGTGAAGCTGCGCAAGGTGGCGCAGCTGCGCTGGTGCTCAGGTTGTCGTTGATCTTACTTTGGGCTCTTTTCATGAAGGAATGGGAAGAATGGATCAGATCGATTGGAGTGTGACAGCGTGCGCAACTACAGTAGTCTGCCTTCGTGAGCTGTGTTGTGGCTATGGTTTGAGAAGGTGTGTGTGTGAGAGAGAGAGGAAAAAGTGGACCCTGCATGCGCCGATTTTTTTCAGAGCGACTCTCCACCTTCTTCCTCTCTTTGCTTTCTTCTCACCCATCCACTTGTTTCACACCTTCCGAACGCATCAAGCTGTGGTGCGCCAGCAGCAACCTTTCTTCTCGCGCACACTGAAAGCGCACCGCCTCTCGGTCACCATTCAGTCGACACTCTCAGCCGGAGCGATCGTTGGTGGTGGTCTTGCCCGCACACTTCTGTTGCACACCGTCCGTCGACGTGCCACGACCAACCTCCGACTGATCGTGCAGCCACGATCAAGCATCCACACCACATCTGTCAGACCATCCATCCTCCAGACGCTCTGGTCAATTGTCTCACGCCGCCCACGAGCCAACAGCATCGCCGCAACCAAAATGTCGAACGCCGAAGAAGCGATGTCGCCCATCCCGCCGCCCCCGGCGCCGTTCAAGCTGGATGCGTCCAAGGGGCCGTTGGTGTGGATCGACTGCGAGTGAGTTGAATTGCGCATGAACCAGGATTTGGGGGTCAATACTGATGCTTTTTTTACGCTTATGGGCTTCAGGATGACGGGTTTGGACATTGAGCGGGGCGACCGGCTGCTCGAGATCGCGTGCATCGTCACCGATGGCGACCTGAATCCTGTCGACGACGGTATCAGCTATGTCATCAGCACGCCGAAGGACGTATTGGACAACATGAACGCTTGGTACGTTCCATTCCCCCCCACCCGCTTTACTTACAACCGCATCGCTCACCTCTCCTTCCTACCAACAGGTGCATCAACCAACACGCCCTGACCGGCCTCACCGTGGCATGCCTCTCACCCACCCACTCCGTCCCACACGCCACAGTGCGCGCCGCCGTCCTCGCGTACATCCGCGACCGCGTGCCCACGCCCAACGCCGCCTGCCTCGCCGGCAACACCGTGCACGCCGACAAGGTCTTCCTCGTGCGCGAAATGCCCGAACTCATCCACCACCTCCACTACCGCATCGTCGACGTCAGCAGCATCAAGGAGCTCGTGCGCAGATGGTACGGCGCTGACAAGACGTGGAGGCCCCGAAAGGAGGGAGACGCGAAAAAGGGCGACCATAGGGCGCTCAATGATATCCGCGCGAGCATTGACGAGCTGCGCTGGTACCGCCAGCATGTCTTTGTGCCGCCGACACAGGCCGAGCAAGAGGGAGCGAAGTGATCCCTACCTCTCACACGCAGTGCACACGCATCGAACAATTTCAACCTTTCGCATTTCTCACATCTCTCTCTAGCACCACCAATCCCCTCATCCGCACCGTCCCCTCTTTCCGCCTCTATCTCTGAACCTCATCCTCTTCGCCAGCTCGCCTCAGCGAATTGAGCAGCGCCTCGCGCGCCTTGCGCTGGTTCGCCTTGAGCGTCTCGTTCTCCTGCTCCAGGTGGCGGATCTTGGTATCGCGCTCCTCGACGGCGGTGCGCAGCTTCTCGATGGCCGCTTTGAGGTCGGCCACTTCGCTCGACGATGTCGATGAGCCGTTGGACGTTGGGGTGGCGGTGCTGACAGCTGCGGGCGCAGGTGCGGCTTTGGGCTCCGAGCCGACCGCAGGTTGTGGCGCAGCAGCGGGAGCGGGAGAAGGCTTGACCGGCGACACAGAGTGTGCTGGAGTCGATGCGGCTGCAGGTGCCGGCGCAGCAGCGGTCTTTGTGGGACTTGCTGGTCTCGCTGTTGCGGGCGTTGGCGCTGCCACCGCCGCCGCGGATGCAGTCGGCACGCTGCCACTGCTGCTGACGCCCTTGCCCGTCTCCAAGCTGAGCATGTTGCGAGGCGCGCGCTTGCCGCCAAAGAACTCAGCCGCACTCAGCGCAGGCTGCGCACTGGGCGCCGGCGGGAAGATGTCCGACTGGAACCCCTCGGCCTTGCGGGGCACACAGAACGACACGGGCTGGATGGTGGTGCCGGTGATCTTGTACGCCTTGGCGATCTCGTTGTCGTCCGTGTTGAGGAACCTTCTTCCGACAAACGTGAGCCCGCGCTGCGGCTCGCTCGACTTGGACTCGGTGAGGTAGTGCAGCTCGTCGTTCTCGAGCTCGTAGTAGCGGATGTTGCCGTCGCCCTTGCCGGCGAGGAAGACGATGCTGTTGTCGCTCCAGAAGGGCATGATGATGCCGCTGGACGAGTCGAGCGTGACCTGCTTGAGCGGGCCGCCTGCGAGGTTGGTGGTGTCCCAGAGGAACATCTGGCGGTCGGACATCTTGGAGAAGCCGGTGGTGATGGCGCGGTCCTTGTCGCCGCACCACACGACACGCGCGCCCTTGATGCCGCCGTGCGAGTCGGCGACCTGCACCGGGTTCTCGCCCTGACGCGGGTCAAAGGTGCGGATCTTGCGGTCGCGCGAGGTGGCGATGAGCGTGGTTCCGGTCCAGTCCCAGTCGAGCGACTGGATGGTGTCGGTGAAGCCACGGAGGCTGATGCTGGGCGACGAAGCGGCGGTGGATGCATTGGAGACATCAAAGAGCTTGATGACGTGGTCGCCCGTGGCAGCAGCGAGCACGTTGGATGCAGTAGGGTGCCAGACGACCTGACCGATCTTCCTGCCTCCGCCCGAGACGCGTGCGATGGGCTCAAAGTCCTTGACGCCGCCGTTGCGCTCTCGCTCCTTGTCGGACCACTCGAGCTGGTCAAAGTTGGCATCGTCGATCTTCCAAAGCCCAATGGTGCCATCGTCCGAGGCGGAGGCGACAAAGTTGTCTTCGAAGGGGCTGAAGGCGGTGTCTAGCACAGTGGCAGTGTGACCTCGACAGAGCGGGTAGATGTCGTTGAGCTTGCCTGGGCGGTTGACGGGGAGCACAGCGAAGGCACCGCCGCCGGAAGCATTCCAGTTTATGGAGATGTACTTGCCGTTGGCAGCGACGAGGTTGGTGTCCCAGGCATTGTTGGATACCTTGACGTTCTCGTAGCAGGCTTCCTTCTTTGCGACGTTGGGGTAGACGTGGCGATACTTGGATGGTCGTACGAAGCGACTCATGTTGAGAGGAGGAGAGAGGGGCGAGCTCGAGAGAAGGACGAAAGGAGTTGTGGAATGGGGGCGATGGAAGGGAGATGATAGGATGAAGGTTGTTGAAGAGCAAAGGGAAGAAGAAGAAAGGGAGGAAGCGATGCTCGACGACAAAGCCATGTGAGCTCGGCTGCGTACAGAGAGAGTGAGCAGAGGCGTGACAGAGACGCACGCGAATCGGCAGGCGGTGCTGCGCTGTTTCAATTTCGACTGTCACGCTGATCCGTGCGGTGCATCGAGATGACGGACCGTCGAAAAATCGCTTCTTGTTGTTGTATTCATCGCCGTAACATTGTGAAAATATCGAAAAATGCGCGGTTGAGCCTCCTTTCTCTCAGCCTGAAAAGTGTTGCTTTTTTCGAGTTGCAAGACGAAAGGTCTCGTGTCGCGTTTAGTGAGCGCAGTTGGAGAGCAGCCAACGCATTGACGACTGAGCCTTCCTTCGTCCTTCTTTCTTGACCACCACTCGCCAACATCAGCGCATTCCCTCACGCAAAATGTCGGCAACAACACAGTGGGAAAACATCTACCATGGCCTCGATTCCACCCCGGGCAAGCTCCGAATGTCCCAAGGTGGTCTCGGCTGGAAGCCTTCCGTAGGAGAGGGAAGCACCATCACCATCCCTGCCGACCACATGGCCTCGTTCCAGTGGATCCGCGTCGCCAGAAACTATCAGCTCGCCATCACACTCAACAAGGACCGCGACACTCCCTCTTCAGCACAGACCAACCCGCGCCGCACCAACTTTGACGGCTTTGTCCGCGACGACCATGACCGCCTCTCTTCCCACATTCGAGACTACTTCAACAAGTCGCTCGAAACAAAAGAGGTCTCCACACGAGGTTGGAACTGGGGTCAGGCCAAGATCAGCAACCACGACGTCCAGTTCCTCGTCCGAGACAAGCTCGCCTTCGAGCTGCCCCTCTCGCACCTCGCCAACAGCAACATTGCCAAAACCGAAGTCTCGATGGAGTTCCTCAACCCAGAACAGCAGCAGCCAGGCGCAAACACGGGCTCCTCGGACGCCAACGGAACCAAGTCGAGGCGCAGCAAGGGTGACCAGCTCGTCGAGATGCGTCTCTACGTGCCCGGCCAAGCCAGCAAGGACGACGCCAGTGATGCAGGCAGCGCAGCAGATGCCGATGACAACAACAACGAAGAGACCGCAGCAGAGGCGTTCCACGAGGCGCTCAAATCCAAGGCCGACATTGGCCAAGTGGCAGGCGACTCGATCGTCGTCTTCAAAGAGGTGCTGGTGCTCACCCCACGTGGTCGTTACGATATCGACGTCTTCAACACCTTTATCCGTCTGCGCGGCAAGACGTACGACTACAAGATCCTCTACAGCTCCATGAACAAGCTCTTCCTCCTGCCCAAGGCCGACGAGATCCACGTCATGCTCGTCATCGGCCTCGACCCGCCCATCCGCCAGGGTCAGACGCGCTACCCTTACCTCGTCCTCCAGTTCCCGCGCGAAGAAGAGATGGACGCAGAGCTCAACCTCGACGAGCAGACCATCCAAGAAAAGTACGACGGTAAGCTCAAGAAGCGCTACGAGGAGCCCACCTTCCGCATCGTCACCAACATCTTCAAGGTGCTTTCCGGCCAAAAAGTCGCCACCCCCACCGACTTTGAATCGTCGTCCGGCCAGACCAGCATCAAGTGCAACGTCAAGGCTGCCGACGGCAATCTCTACCCGCTCGAAAAGTCGCTGCTCTGGGTCTCGAAGCAGCCCGTCTACGTGCCCTACTCGGAGATCCACCAGGCCATCCTCTCTCGTGTCGGCGGTGCCGTCGCTTCGTCCAAGACGTTTGATCTGCATGTCGCCACCAAGAGCGGCACCGACCACACGTTCCAGTCCATCTCGCGCGAGGAGCTCGACCGTCTCAAGGCATGGCTCGCCGACCGCAAAGTGAGGATCAAGAACGAGATGGCCGAAGAGACGGGTGGTCTGGCCGCCGCGGCGGCGGCTGGTTTGCTGAGCGATGATGATGAAGAGATGGGCGGTGCTGCCGGTGCCGACGAGGATGAGGATAGCGAGGAGGACGCCGACTTTGCTGCTGATTCTGATTCGGACGGTGGATCGCCGTCGGAGGGGAGCTCGGATGAGGATGAGGATGGAGGCTATGAGGACGAGGGCGATGAGAGGCCCAAGAAGAAGAGGAAAGACTGAATGTCGCAGCAGCTGCTCTCCAGTCATCGCTTTTTCATGCCACACTCAAAATGCACAGTTGCACGCGATGATCCTTTTGAGCTTTGCCCCTCTTTCATTCTGTGTGAGTGTCTCATTGTGTCGCCGTCTTCCACCGCTGTCGTACGCCCTCGACCCACTCTGGATCCCTGAGCAGCGCCTCGACCCTGTCCTGCAGCCAATCGACGTTGCCCCAGAACCCGCCGCTCCAACCGGCCAAGAAGCGGACCCAGCTGACGAGCGCCAACTCCCAGTCCTTGATCAAGTCATCATACTCGTACCGCGCACCCTTGGGCAGCCTTTGCACCAAAAACGAGTGATACGCCCTGAGCAACTTCTGTTCTCCCTCTGCATCGTTGAGGAATCTTGAAGGGATAGAAGTGGTGAGGAACTTGGCCAGATCCTGGACACCGAGGCCGATGCCGACGTACTGGAAGTCGTACATGGCCATTTGTGCCGAGGAGCGGGAGAAGGCCATATTGGCTGCTTTGACGTCGCCGTGGATGAGGCTGGGGCCCGAGCGGTCCGTGGGGTTGTTGAGACACCAGTCGATGGCGTGCGGGAGGTCGGAGGCGGAGTGCAGGCCGAGTTGGCCCCATGGGTCGGTGTGCGCGTCGATGGAGGCGAGTTCGTGCTGGCGCGTGGCGAGGTAGTGGTAGCCTCCCTGTTGCCAGAGGCCGCGGCCGCTCCAGCTGGTTTGGATGGCGAGCGATGGCGGTGGACAGAAGTCAGTGGTGGAGGAGGCGGAGGAGGATTCGATGTCCCACGTAGACGCGTGGAACGCAGCGAGCCACTGCAAACTCTTTGCGACTTGCGCATCGTTCAGCGTGCCCCGTCTCTCGGTCAGCACAGGAAACCGGATCGACAGGTCTTCCAGCACCAGCGTCTGCCCCTCCCCCTCCGCCCCCGCATCCCCCGCAGCAAACAGGCGCGGAACACAACACTCCTCCGACGCAACCGTGTCCGCGTAATACCGGTAAAAGTTGGCCTCTACTTGATACGATAGCATCTTGCGTGCATGGCCCTCATCGTAACCCGCCTTCTGCCGTGGTGGTCGGATGGTTTTTACTATATATGTGTTGTCCCGTGTGTCCGTGGACGTGGACGTGGAAGGCGGATGCTCGACATGGATGCGATAAATGTGCCCGTATCCCGCCCACAGTTCCGAGAGATGAACGGCTTTGACGATGCGTGTGCCCGTGGGGAGGATGGGTGAGAGTTGCGTTTCGAGATCGGTTTCGCGCATCGTGTGGCAGTCCCCGAGCAATCCCCACTAGAGGGAAGGGAGTGGAGTGGAAGGCGTATCTTGGTGTTCCGGTAGCAGAACTTGACGAAGAATGCCTGCGGAAGATCGCTTTGGGAAGATGGTGTGTGCGAGCGAGCAAAAGGGTCCTGCAGCTGCAGAAAGTGACAGCCTCGAAAAATGCGCATTTTTTTGTGCGAATTGCAGCTCTAACAAATGCGAACCCACGTGATGCTTGACAGGCGTTCCAGGCGCGTTTTCCCACAGCAGGCTGCGACGGTGTGTTTATCCAACCGGAAAACGAAAGAGCAACACCGTTTCTTCTTGACTTGAAACACACGCTCGCTACCAGACGATGACGGTCATTCATCCACACAGATACCCATTTCAAACGGAGGACAGGTCCAGGTCGGAAGGGGCGGACAGCTACATTTGTGCGAGAAGAGAAACGGCGGCGGGGATGAGCGCCTCAATTGGAAAGACGGAGGAGAGTTGCGAAAGTAGATGGTTGATCAACCGCCTCGCCCTGAAATGAAATTTTTGAGGCAGCAGCGCGCGACTCGAGGGCAGACTGTGCATGACATCACGCACGCCCTTTGAAATTGGTGCTGTGTGACAGTCTATGCAAAACTTCTCGAGTCAGTGTTGGGCTGAGCGTGGGTTTGCGTTGGTTGCCTTCGTTGCCTGTTTGAGCGTTTGAGCGTTTGAGCGTTTGAGCGTTTGAGCGTTCAGGGTCCAACTGCTGCTCCCCCTTTTGAAGAGCAGACGGGCTCAAGATAGAATCTACTTTGAAGATCCTTCCAATAAAAAGATCCTCGTGCAAGTCTCTCTCGACCTGACTTCCGACGTTCATCCATCACCCTCGACATCTTCAAGACTTTCGCATCGACTTCAACACCTTGGACATCTTTCACCAACAAGCTCAATACAAGCAGCAACTCCAACATCACCACCACCACCACCAACAACAAAAGATCGTCACCGACCTCTCGCTTTTCATCACATCACCATCATCAAGTATGTTCCACGCATCCAGCATCCGACTCAACGCTGCCGGTCTCGCACCCGAGCACTCGAAGCTGCTTTCAGAGCGACAGCCCAAGGACGACGAAGCTTACCTCCTTCAACTTGTTCACCAAGTAAGTTGCCGCTGCTGCAAGCCCTCGACACAAAAGCCCTTGATGCTGACTCTTTCTTGTGTCTCTACAACAGCTCTACACGTCGGCCACGCCCAGCGATGAGTGCTTCTCGCTCTTCGCCAACGAGGCCATCCTCACGCTTCCCACGGGCGACGTAGTCGTTGGACCCAACGGCGTCAAGTCGAAATTCGCCGAGATCCTCGCTCCCTTCCCTCAGCGCACGCTGCGTCAGCGTCTGCTCGTGACACCCGAGTCGCTGCCCCACCGCACCATTGTGCTCGACCACATGCTCAGCCTCTCGTCCGACGACGGCCAGACGGTGAAGAACGTCCACTCGCTCGTCGTCATCAAGCGCAAAGCCCAGGACGGCAAGATCAGCTCGCTCATCGAAGAAGAGGGCCACCGCAAAGCTACTGCTCCCCTCGCTGCAAGGGCTGCCGCTGCCAACAGCTTCTACTCGCCCACCGATGCGCAGTTGAGCCCTGTGACGTCCAAGCTCAACTTGGCAAAGAAGAAGCACCACATGAAGGCCAAGCCTACAGCACTGTTTGCCAACAGGTCCGGGTGGAGGCAGGCCATCATCCCTGGCTCGCCGGCTCACAGCACGGGCACGAGTGCCGAGATGGAGTTTTGAGCTCTTCTTGGTGCTGTGCCTGTCCTTGTTTTTCTTTGTCGCTTGCATTCTCTCATGGTCATTTGTACATAGTCTGGTCTATCGTAGCCTAGCGCGCTCAATCTCTGCATTTCGAGCTGCTGTTATCCGTTCTTGTCGGTCTCCTTGTGTGTGTGAGGAGTGTCGTGTGTGCAAAGCTGAATCTGCCCCGATTTGAGTTCAAAATTGCATCGGGCCGATCTTTGACACGTTGGAAAGCTTTGCTTCGGGATCGACGTGCAGCAGCAGCAACAGCAGCAGCAGAGCAGCGCACGCGCCCGCTCTTGAATTTAAGACACTTTCCCGCCTCGGCCATTGTCACTCAACTGCGCAGCCTCTCTGTCTCTCTTCTCATCAACCACCACCATCATCACAGCCACTCGCGCATTCTCGCGTCGCTATCTGCTTTGCTGAGCGCCGACATCCTCCATTCCGCCAATCTCGGTTCGGCGACCCGCCTCTTTTCATCATGCTGCACGGCTTCAACATCCTGCGACAGCAGTACTCGCAGCTGTCCAAGCCAGGCGGTGCCAATCAGTCGGCCATCAACACCATCCAGACTCTCGCAGATCGTCTCGCCAAAGCGGATGACAACCAACTCTCCGTCGAAGATCGCAGAGCTGCTGTCCTCGCACTCAAGGGTCTCAGCAGGGATCACAACCGCGCCGTCGGTCAGCACGCGCTTCCGGCCCTGCTCACATCTCTCCAAAGGGACGCCAAGGATGAAGACATCGCAAGAGCCTTGATCGAGTGCTGCATCACGCTGTGTGAGGTGCAGTCGCCAGACGCTGCTCAGGCTTCTTCAGCTAACCAACAGCAGCAAGCCCAGAACAAGCGCAAGCAGCAAGATCAGGGGCCACCCTCTGGTCTTCAGCATACCGACATCTTCCTCCAACAGCCAGGTCCGCTTCATTGCCTCTTGCCCCTTCTCGCTCCCCATCGCGCCTTCTACACCCGCTTCGCCTCGCTCCAGCTCCTCGGCTCTTTGCTCCGCAACCGACCGCACAGAGTCCAGGATCACGTCCTGGTAGCGCCCGGTGGATGCGGTGCCATCCTCGAATGTCTCGCAGAAGGCGCTGGTTCGTCGGCTGAGATCGTTCGCAACGAGGCGCTGCTTCTCCTCCCGCATCTTGTTTACGGAAACGCCGACATTCAGAAGCTCGTCGCCTTTGAGGGTGCTTTCGAGAAACTCCTCGATGTGTGTGCTGCCGAAGGCAGGATCGAAGGCGGCGTCATCGTCCAAGATGCGCTCGAAGGCCTCGAGGCTCTCTTGCGCTACAACGTCTCCAACCAGAACTACTTCCGCGAGACGTTCTCGATTCCCATGCTTGCACCCTTGCTCTTCTATCCTCCCACCCCGGCCAACAACGAGTTCCCTTCCAAGCACGCAGAGCACGAGTACGCGCGCCAGCTCGAAGCCTTTTGCTTCCAGGACTGGGACCACCAGAAGGTCGTCAACGCCAAGATTGTGCTCGACATTACCGCTCTGCTCATCGGAGGTCAGGGTGAAGGTCGTCGTGCCAACCAGAACGCGCTTCTTCAGTGCGGCATGACCAAGTGCCTGCTCGATCTCGCTCTCGGCTCCACCGCGCCTGCTTCGCTCAAAGCACAGGCGCTGCACGTCTCGGCCTCGCTCATGCAGGCTTCCAGAGCCAACCAGGATCTGCTGTCGACCTTGCTCGTCCAGCCTGTTCAGATCGTCGACGCTGGCAAGCAGGATGCTGCTCCTGGTCAAGACGGAGAGCAGCTGCAGCAGCAGCCTCAAGATCCAGCTTACGCCGCTCCGACTGAAGCTTCGTTTACACGTGCAGAGCCCAGACCGGCGGTGGTGAGTCTCGTCGAGACCGCGATCGGCACTTCGGGTGCCAAGGGAGGACTCGGCTTCAGGGGGGCTGCCATCACCTGCTTCCGTGCTTACGTCGCTGACAACATGGATGCGCGTCTCGCCATCATCAATGGAATGGCTCCAGCAGCGGCGGCAGAGGATGCGCCGACCTCCCCGGCTGGCAAGATCCTCTTTGAGAGCATCACTCAAAGCCCCTCAACGCATGCCACCTCCGAAAACGCCGATGCGTACAAGCACCTCGTGTCTGCTATGCTCTTGTCTTACCTCGTCCGCGCGAGCGAGACGGCAAAGGCAGCTGCTCGCGCCATCGCAATCAATCCGGACGGCACCGTCATCAAGCACGTTCGAGCCGAGAAGGAGGGCAACGACGACGATGATGATGATGACGATGACGACGCACCCTCGTCGCTGATCCAGGTCATCGTCGGCAACCTGACCTTGTCCGAACGAGAGCTCGCCGACGCAGTGCGCAAGGAACGCGCCTCGGCCATGGGCGCCACCGTCTCGTCCACCTCCTACTCGGCCGCCGACTGGACGCGCATCATGGTCGGCTACCTCGTCCTGCTCTCCGTCTGGCTGCACGACTCGCCGCTCAGCGTGCGCGACTTCCTCTCCGAATCCGCGACGCTGCAGGCCGTCATCCAGCCCGTCGCGCAGTCTTCGGGCGTCGACCCGCTCATCCAGGGTCTCGCTGCTTTCTTGCTCGGTGTAGCGTACGAGTTTGACACGGACCCGGGCAAAGCGGCCGTGACGAGGGCGACCATGCACCCGATCTTGCACTCGAGGATCGGCGCGGACCAGTTTGCGGTGCGCATCAACCGGATTGCCGAGGACGTGCGCTTCCATGAGGTGACTCCGGATGTGCTCGAGAAGCTAATTGCGGTCGAGGAGCAGGCCGAGGCGGACGAGTTGCGCGCTAAGCAGCTGGCGGAGGCTAAAGCGGCTGCCGCTGCCGCTGCCGCCGCCAAAGCTGCTTCTTCGGACCCCTCGGCCAGTGCGTCTGCTACCGCTGATGCGGCGACACCGGAAGACAAGGAGAAGGCCGACGAAGAGGCGCAAGACAAAGACCTCGAGGTGAACGGGCTCGGCCACCTCTCCAAGCGTCGCCGTGCGGGCCTGTGGTTCGACTGGAGCTTCGTCGAGTTCTGGCGCGCCAACTCGACGCTCATCGCCAAATCGATCACCGTCGACCCTGCCAGCAGCTCCGCCGCGCAAGCTGCACTGCCCGCCGAACTGCTCGATGCCCAACGTCAAGCTGAAGCTTTGCGCGATACGGTCGCCAAGCAAGCGCGCGAGATTGAGGTGCTTGAAAAGCGCGTAGAGGAGCTCACCGAGACGCACGCCAAGCAGGTGGCCGAGTTGCAGTCGCAGCTGGGCGCAGCGCAGGAAGCGGTGGCGACGCATGCGCCGCAGCTCGAAGCCGCGCGCACCGAGTTGGAGCAGCTCAAGTCCGGACACGCTTCGGCGGTGGGCGAGCTGCAGACCAAGCACGACGAGCTGCAGCGGCTGTTGGGCGAGACGCAGGCGCGCGAGGAGGAGAGCAACGGCAAAGTGCTGCAGTTGACGTCGGAGATGGCGCGCATCTCGGCGGGTAAGCCTTCCCAAAAAGAGTTTGGCGCGCTGCAAAAGGCGCACGACGAGCTCAAGAAGAAGCATGACGAGCTTGCTGCCTCCTCTACCAGCGGCGAAGGCGCTGGAAGCGGTGCGGCGGTGAAAGATCTGATGGAAGCGCGCGAGCTCGCCACGCAGCGCGCTGACCAGATCGCACAACTCGAGGCCAAGATCGCTTCCCTCGCGCTGGCCGCCCCCACCTCCGCCACCGCGAGCACCTCTTCAGGAGACAACAGCTCAGAACTGCAAACCAAACTGGACGCCCTGCAAGCCGAGAAAAGCACGCTCGAATCGCAAGCGGCGCTCCTGCCCGGCGTGCGCGCCGAACTCGAAGCTGCCACTGCACAGCTCGCGTCGCTTGCCACGCTCACGCAAGCCAAGACCGAGCTGGAGGGCAAAGTGGCCGCGCTCGAGGCGCAGGTCTCGGCGTCCCAGGCGAGCAGCGCCACTGCTGGCGCGGACAGCGCCAAGCAGCTCGACGTGGTCACTAAGGAGAACAAGGAGCTGCAGACGAAGCTGGCCGCGTTCGAAGCTGTGCAGAAAGAAAAGTCGCAGTTGGAGTCTCGGCTCAAGGAGCTCTCCAAGGTGGGCGAGGAGAAGAAAGCGCTCGAGACGCAGCTGGCAGCGCTGGACAAGGTGCACTCGGACAACGAGGCGCTCCAGGCCAAGCTCAAGGAGCTCGAAAAAGCCACCGCGGAGAACAAAGACCTCGCGTCCAAGCTCAAGCAGCTCGAGTCGGTGCACAGCGAGAAGAGCGAGCTCGAATCCAAGCTCGCCGCGCTCTCGTCGCTCCAAACAGACAAGAAGGCGGCCGAAGACAAGTTGGCCGACCTGCAGCAGTCGTCCGACAAGCAGCTCGCTGAGCTCAAAGCCAAGCTCGCGACGCTCGAAAACGACGCCTCTTCGAAGACCAAAGCCGCAAAGGGCGGCAAGAAGGACGACAAGGCCGAAGTGGAAAAGCTGCAAAAGGAAAAGGACGAGATCAGCAAGGAGAACGAGGACCTGCTCGTGCTGCTCGAGGAGTTGACGCAGAAGCGCAAGGCGGACAAGGCCAAGTTGAGGGCCAAGGGCGAAGATGTCAGTGATGACGACGATGATGATGATGATGACGACGAGGAGAATGATGATGTCGATTAGAACGGCGCAACAATTTCACTTCGCCGCTTCTCACTTCGTGCTTTTTTCGCACGCATCCACCCGCGTGCGTGTCTTCTCTCTCCGACATCGACGTTGAGCGAGTGATGTCTGAGTGTGCTTCGTCTTGCGTCGGCTCCCTGCGTCCACTCCGCAGCGATTCTCGCCTCGCTCATTCCACCCTCCATGCCGACAGACGACGACTCTCCATCCACACACTCTTTCACGCACACACACGCCGTGGAAACAAGAACGCACAAGTCGATTTCAAGATGCGAAAAGAGAGGACGCGAATCAACAGGAGAAAGAGAAAGAACGCCACCCCGATCAAAGATACCTTCTGCACCACCGCCTCTTCCAACCGCGAAGGGCGGAGAGAGGAGGGGAGTGAAGGAGGTAGAGGGATGGATGCGGAGGGACAAGAGGAACGAAGTCGAAAGGGAAAAGGGCTTGGTCGCATCGGCTTCCGAACCCGACAGCTGAGAACTCCCGGTATATCCTGGTGCGACCGACGTCATGACTCCAAGAGACCTGCTCTCGGAACAAAAAGACGCAACCGTACAAGCATATACAAAGAGTCGGCCAATCCGGAAGAAATGCCCGCGCGTGTATGCAGTCGAAGCAGCAAATGAAAACGAGAAGAATACAGTTCCGAGACCAGAAGAATGCGATGGCGGGAAACAGGAAAAGATGCAAGGTCATGATACAGAGGATCTTGGGTCGTGAGTCTTTTGGAGCGAACCAGACTCTTGGTGTCGTTAGAAGAGCGGAGCCGGAAAGCAACTCGCTCTCATCGTCAAAAATAAAAAGGGGGGGCAAGGGCAGAGGCATGGCAACGCAGCTGCATCACGACGCTAGCCCTCAGGCGCATGACACGGCCATGGCACCCGGCGCAGGCTGGACAGCGCTTGCGCCGTTGCTGGCGTCCACGTCCTCGTCATCGGCCTCGGAGAGCGAGGCAGAAGCGAGGCCCATCTCAACCAGCAGGTCGTCGTCGCTCAAGTGAGACGAGGGCTGTCCAGCAACGTGCGTGGGAGCAGCGCGAGTGGAAGCCTTGGCGTTGGCAGAGGATCGTCGGCAGGTGCGAGCCGGCTTGCGAGAAGGAGTGGTAGGGGCAGCAGCATTGGACGATGCCTCAGCTGCAGCCAGCTCGCGTGCAGAGGGACCGACACCCATGAGCAACATGCCGGCCAAGAGCAGGACCGAAGCCAGCGTGCTAGGAGCCTTGCCCGACGATGAGGCCGAATGCTGCGAGATCAAAGAGTTGGCGCGCGACTGTCTGCTCTCCATCGACGATGACGAGGCAGTCGAGGGCGAAGATGGCGCGGAAGCACACGGGAAGCGGTAGTCGAGACCGAGCCCCATACCGGTGGCAACCATCTTACTGCCGCTGTTGGCAAACTGCTGAGCCGATCGGCTGCGCAGAGCGTTTTCGGAGAACATGGCCAACGTCGGGGTCTTGGAAAGGTCGAAGCCGGCAGTGTGCGGGGCATCAAGCATCATGGCCGAGCTGGGAGCGTCGCCCAAGGTGAACTTGGACAACGGCGACTCGGGCACGAAGAGCGGAAGCTCGGCACCCTGCACTCCCTTGAAAGGCATGGCGGCGAAGTTGACGTTCATGGCCTCAAAGCCAGTCACAGGCATGGCGGTGACAG
Organism: Sporisorium reilianum f. sp. reilianum; assembly: GCA_900162835.1. Lineage (NCBI taxonomy): Eukaryota > Fungi > Basidiomycota > Ustilaginomycetes > Ustilaginales > Ustilaginaceae > Sporisorium > Sporisorium reilianum. The sequence goes on along the minus strand of LT795067.1, from coordinate 363,552 downwards.
ACATGGAGGCCTGCGCGTTAGCGAGGCTGGCACGAAGCGCGTCGAGCTGAGCGAGAAGCTCCGACTCACGCTGCATCGAGGCAGCCAGATCGCAGCGAACTTGCTCGAGCTCGGCAGAAGCATGGCCAGCTGCCTGGGCATCCGTGTGGGCAGTGAGAGCAGGCGCAGCGGTGGCCGGGTTGGAAGCCATTTCGGGAGCGGGAGTGCCTTCTGCGTCGTCGGCAGTTGGTGCGATGGAGGCGCCCTTCTTGTTGATGACCTCTTCGAGGCAGAGGCGAGCCATGGGCTCTTCGTTGGCGAGCACAGCAGCGAGAGGAGTCGAGTCGACGCGCTCGAGGCCGGCATCGGGACCGGCGATGGCCTCCCACATGCGCCAAACAAGCATCGAGATGCCCTTACACTTGATCTCCATCTCCTCAAACTGCTCACGCTTACGCTGTCGCGACAGGAAAGCGGCGGCGCGGTTCTTGACGAGACGCGCCTCGCGCTTGGTGAGACCCGAGGTGTCGGGGGCCACAAAGAGGCTCGAGTGCTTGGCCGAAGTGTCGATGACTGGGAAGGGCTTTCCAGACTCGGTGACATGCGAAGCGGAAGGGGGAGGACGTCGCTGGCTAGCCTGCCTGGAAGCTTTCTTGGAGGTCTTGGACGCATCCGAGGCAGCGGGCGTGCCAACGGCGGCGGGCGAGTCGAGCGACGCGTCGAGCATCGACTTGCGCTTGGCTCCTCGCTTGGAGGAAGCGGGTCTGGAGGATGCGTCGGAAGTGGAGCTTGGCGATGCGACCGAGCCGATGGACTCTGCGTCCGAGAAGGTGAAGCGCCTGTCGGGAGCGTGGGTAGCGTAGTTGGGCAAGCTCATGCTCGACACCATGGGCTGAGAGCCGGGGTAAGCAGCGAAATCGCGAGCGGCGAACATGTTGTTGCCAGGTTCCATCTTGACGAGTTGGGCGGGGTTGCTGTTTGGCTTCCAGAACGCGTTGAGCTCTTGGGGGACGTACATGGGTTGCTGTACGAGCATGTGAGCTGGGGCACCGAGAGCGGGCACGCCGGCGGTGGATTGGAACGAGGTGGGGAAGGCGTTGTTGAACATGGGCTGAAAAGCCACGGAGTTGGCGTGGTCGGCAGAGAAGGAATGCTCGAGGAGGTTGTGAGACATTGCGATGTGTTGATGCGCGTCCGCGTTAGCCCAGGCTGGTGGCTGCGGCGAGGAGGAGGGTGCAGAGAACGAGTGAGCGCCTGCAGGCGAGGAGAAGGAGGGCGAGTTGTTGATCATTGTGATAGAGTGTGAGAGCTGGAGAGAGAGAGAGAGTTGAGTTGCGTGGAGGTGCTGGCAGAGATGGAGGCAAGAGAGAGAAAGACGCTGTGACTACCAGAGCACACAGGGAGAAACGTCTAGAGGAAGAGGAGAGTCGCTACCAGAGCGAGTCGAGCGGTGGATTTGGCTGGGAAGCTGAATGAACCAGTCGTTCAGCTAGAGAGGAATGACGTCGAAGCGATGCCGGGGATTAAAGCAGAAGAGATGAAATGCTCGGACCGATCGATGTGGGTCGGTGTCGTGATGCAGATGCGTTTGGAAAGTGGGGCCGGGATGAGAGGCGAGGCGATCGGTACAGCCTCAAGCTGGAATGGGAAATGAAGAGATGGCGAACCAAGCGCGTCTGATGATATAGCAAACGCGGGTGATGCAATAAAGTCGAGCTGATGCTGGCGTAAAGATGAGAAAAAGGAGCCCGAAATGAGGAGGGAGAGAGAGAGAGAGATGAAGGAGGGGGAGTTGGGACGCAGAACAAGACGAGGAGAAAAGAGATGCAGATGGAAGTTGGAAAGATGAAAGGGGAGCAAGGCGGTGAAGGTGATGGTGATGGCGAGTCGAGTCGAGTCGACGATTGAAACGAGGCGAACCAACTCTGAAACCGACACTTTTGACACGCACATCGAGACATGGACGACCCTTTTCTACAGTCACATTCGCACTCACTCACAGTCACTCACACAGCCTTGTCAGTCGGCCTTTTTCTCGCGTCTTTCCCTCCCTCGGCCCTTTGTCTTCTGGCAACACTCACTCGAGCTAACTTACGCACAGCCGAGGAACGGACACTCGCCTTGATTTCGGGCTGCCGCTCGCTCCCGCTTGCTCCCGCTGACTCGCCCTCTCCCCCCTCGTCCACCCTGATTCGCCGCTCCCCTTCCGCTCTGAATTCTTGTGTAGTTTGACGCCCTTCGATGCTCGCAGACACGACGGAAAGCGAGCCTCGGGAACGGCTTGGATCGGGAGCAGAGAGGCATTCTCACCCATTACGGCGCAGTGGGCCGTGGTCAAAAAAAGGCTAATCTCGCTTTGACTCCGACCTGCACCTTGCATTCATCGAGAATGCGCCTCGCCGCCGTTTTGCCCACGCTTCTTCTTCACATTCGAATCAAGGGGGAGAGGCGCTTGAATTTGAAATGCAGAGAGCAAAGCAAACGCGTCCAATTTGTATCTGCATCGAGCCAACCAATTCAAAAAGGGGGGCAGAGGCGAATACAGCGACCAAGTGTCGGTCTCAGAGTTTCTTTCGGTTCGATCTTCTCCTTTCTTTCCCTGCTCGGTCAAACTCTGTCACCGCGCGCGCGCGCGATGCGAGCGGACCCCGCGAATCGTCGCCCTTAGTTTTCTGCCACTTTCTCCTGTTCCGTCACATCGCCACTCCCTTGTTCGGGACAGCCTAGCCGCCGCCGCCGCCTCGCATCACGAGCCCGGCACAAAGTGTTACATCACAAAGCGACATTCAATTGAAGACGGTACAGTAAGCCGACTTGGACAACCCGCTCGGAGGCCGCTCTAGCCCTCCTCGATGGCGGCGCCGCTTCCCACGCTCGAGCCGCCGAGTGGGCGTTTACTGAGAACACTGTGAAAGAATGCGTGATCGCGTACAGCAAATACCACAGCTTACGAGAGGAACACCGAGAATGGGATTCCGCTGCTGCGAGCAAGAGACATGGCATGAGCCGGCAACCTGCACGAGCCGTCTGAGTCTTTCAGCACCGCTCAACTCGGAAGAAGCGTCGTCGTCGACGTCGGCACTACCGATTCGAGGGTCCACCCTCGTGTCAGCAGGAGAGGCCGCCGATGCAGCGAGAGCTCTTTCCACTTTTTCATTGCATCTTCGCACGAGACAGCTCCGACTTTCTTCTTTTGCTCGCTCGTTGCTTGGAATCTCGATTCGACCCACCATCCCCCAAATTGGCGCTGCACCGCATTGCATCGCCTTTGACAGCTCTTGCACAGGTCCCTGCTTCGTATCAGGGTGGACCTCGGCCAACTTGTGTCGTTCTGTCGAGCCCCAAAGCCGCAGCCATCCAGCCGAGTGCGACAACGGTGGCGGTGACGTTCCAGAGTAGTGCGGAACAAGGGAGTCAGGTCGAGGACAGTGGATCGTTGATTCAAACGCGAATGGCCCGATGGTGAGATCAAATTTTGACAAATTAATCAGCGTGACATAATCCAGGCAAGCTGAGTCGGTGACGGGTCCAACCATCCAAATTCGATTCTGCAGCGAATACTCTGTCGCGATCGTCGTGGTCCACCTCCTCACCTTGCCATCCACTCTCACGCACACACCGACAAGGATCACTCCCGATTCGCCGCGGTCTCGGCCCTCGTCTCCAACATGGTTCGCGTCATCATCAAAGGTGGCGTGTGGAAAAACACCGAAGACGAGATCCTCAAGGCTGCCATCTCCAAGTACGGCAAGAACCAATGGGCACGAATCTCCTCGCTCTTGGTGCGCAAGACGCCCAAACAGTGCAAAGCAAGATGGTACGAGTGGCTCGATCCATCCATCAAAAAGACCGAATGGTCCAAGGAGGAAGACGAGAAGCTTCTCCACCTCGCCAAGCTCATGCCCACACAATGGCGCACCATCGCTCCTCTCGTTGGCAGAACCGCAAACCAATGTCTCGAGCGCTACCAGAGGCTCCTCGATGAGGCCGAGGCACAGCACAATCAACCCAGCTCCAGCTCGCTCGGTCTCACGGGCACAGGCGAAGCCGTCCCCAGCGCAGATGATGTCCGTCGTCTGCGTCCCGGTGAAATCGACCCGGACCCCGAAACTAAGCCTGCCAGACCCGACCCTATCGACATGGACGAAGACGAGAAGGAGATGCTGTCCGAGGCGCGTGCACGTCTCGCCAACACTCAGGGAAAGAAAGCCAAGCGCAAGGCTCGCGAACGCGCCCTCGAGGAAGCTCGTCGCCTCGCTGTGCTGCAGAAGCGCAGAGAACTCAAGGCTGCTGGCATCACCATCAAGCAAAAGACAAAGAAGGGCGTCATCGACTACAACGCCGACATTCCATACGAAAAGAAGCCCCTGCCAGGCTTCTACGACACGAGCGCAGAGGCTTCCAAATCCTACAAAGCGCCCGTCGGCAAGACCCTGCAGGAGCTCAACAGGCGAAACGTTGCACCGGAAGATCCCACCAAGAACAAGCGCCAGCGCGAAGCGGACGAAAAGAACAAGCTAGCCAAAGAGGCCTCAGCGAGTCGAAACGAAGAGCAGATCCGTAAGCTCAAGGAAGCAGAGCAGATCACCAAACGCCGCAAGCTCAATCTGCCCGCTGCTCAAGTCGGTCAGGATGAGCTTGAAGCCATCGTCAAGATTGGTCAAGCAGGCGAACGAGCACGCTCTCTGGTCGAGGAAGGCTCTAGCGATGCTACTCATGGCTTGCTCGAAAAGTACTCGGCTCTCGACTCGACGCAGACGGCACGAACCCCGCAAGTGGCAGCGCACGAGGATTCAGTCATGAGAGAGGCCAGGAATCTCCGACTCATGTCCTCAGCTCAGACTCCACTCCTGGGCGATGCCAATGCGGATCTGCACTCTTCGCAATCATCCGTTGCCCAGACGCCCGGATCGTACGTACCGCAAACACCCAACCCACTCTTGACGGACTCGGACAGGGACTCGCGATCACATGCAGGCGATAGCACACCTCAAAGGACCCCGCTGCGCGACAACTTGGGACTCAACGTCGAAGACAGGCTTCAAGCCGGCCACGAGACGCCAAGAGATCTCAAGAGGGCTCGCAATTTGGCTCAGTCTCAACTCAGGCAGAATCTGTCCTCGTTGCCAGCCCCTAAGAACGATTTCGACATTGTCGTCGACGACGATGAGGAGCAGCCTCAAGCGAGCTCGACCAGGCTTGACGAAAGTGTGCCCATCAGCGAAGAGGATGCAGCAGAGCGGGATGCGAGACTCGCTCGACAAGCAGCCGAAGAGCAGGCCAAAGCAGAGGCACGTCGCAGCCAAGTCGTGCGCCGAAACCTGCCACGACCCGCCCATGTGGACCTGGCGCGACTGGAAAAGCACATCGAATCCAGCTATCGCGATCGCGTCGAGCTGCTCGTTGCTCGCGAGACAGCAAAGCTGTTGCATCACGATGCCAACATGCATCCCATCGCGGGAGGCAAGCATCCTGAGCCCGAATCGGTGCAGCTCGAGTCGCTCACGGACGCGTCGCTGGCTGCTGCTCGAGAGTTGATGCGCGCGGAGTTGGCCGAGCAGTTTGGATTCCCAGGTGCGAGCCAGGAAGTTCTTCAACGATTGGTGGGCGCTTCGCTGGACGACGATGAGGAGGCCATGCAGAAACTCGAAGCCGCACTCAAGCAGCGATGGCACGCGTCACGCAACGACAAGGCAGCACTGGTGGAGGAAGTGGTGTCTGCGAGGGCCAAGATGGCTGAGGCAGCGTCGCAGGCATCCAAGGGCGAAAAGACGCTGTTGAAAGTGCTTGGTGGTTACAAGGCGAGGAGCGAAGCACTCTCGGCCTCGGCCAAGGAGCAGTTCAAAGCCCTTGAAGAAGCCGCCATCTCGCGCGAGACGTTTGAGCGTTTGCTTCGCGAGGAGCAGGGTGGCAAGGCGGAGCGACTCGACTCGCTGCGCAGCGAGGTGGACCGTCTGGCGAGCCGCGAAGGGCTGGCGCAAACCGCCTACAAGGCGTTGCAAGATGAGAGGAACGCTCTGCAGGAATCATGCGAGATGCTCGAGATGGAAATCAACATGCGCCAGACTGAGGCTCTCAACGAGGCGGCGTTAGCGCAGTGATTTCGTGCACCAATGTCGCAACTGCAATTCAGCTCCGAGGATGTATACCCTTGACTCTGATTCGATTCGCCGGACTGTTTCACGGCCGTTCTGCCGAGGCTCCGACACGCGCAAAATGGTTCTCAATCGCGTGTTCCGTCCGGCGCCGTGTTTTGTACCATTGCCGGCCTTATGTCGCCATGAGAGTGAGTGTCCCTCTGCTTCCTTTCAGATAATGACTGCGAACACTCTCTGAGGACGTGATGGTGTGTGTTTGTGAGAAACAAACGCCGCCTCTGCTCGCAAAAGGAGCTATTGTGTCAACAGTGGCAAAGAGATTCGCTCAGCGTCGCTACAGGTCGTCTGTGGCATGAGCCATGGCTGGAACGAGTGTCAAGGACGGGAACGTGAGCCAGGAGCCCATGTATGCTTGCTGCCAAGCATCGACGTGCATAGATACGGGATCAATCGACGAACTTCTCAGAGACATGCGCATGCCAGTCGATGTGGTCGAACCGAGTTTGGCTTTTTTACGACCACTTGCGGACGCTGGAAGGACCAATCGGGACAAGATGCTCGGGCACTCGGCATTGACGGCAATAACTACGACCAGGTCAAATGGTGGCGCAAACAAGAGCTCTCTCGGTCGACCAGCCCTTAGAGCCGAGCATTTGTCCGCGATTCGTGGGTGCATTCTGAGTTGGAGCGTTCCTGCAGCAGGAGGTAGTGGCCGCAAACGGCTTCTCCTGAATGTGCAGTGCAACGAATAGCACTGAAGGCGAGATGTCCCGGACTTATTGGTTATGCTTCGACTCTCTTGCAGCCGGGACTGAGGCTCCGAGGCTATCCGCTGGTGGGAAGACGAGGATGGCATGGGACCGTGCAGAGAGAAATTGCGACTTGCACGAGATCGTCTCGAAAATTTTTTATCTGATCTGATTTGCTCGCGACGCCAGAGAATTTTTTTTCAACACCGCGCGCTAAAGTCTTGGCAAAATTTACAAAAACCAAAACGGCAGTCGGTGGTCCGTGAGGTTTGAATTCAACTCGAATACAAAGAGAAGCGGAATTCGACGTCTGAGTTGAAATGAAATGCTGCTTTCGTTATCTGATCCGACCAATCTGATGAAGAAGAAGCACAAGCAACAGCGTGGACAAACGTCTTTTGTTGCGCCACTGCCACTCGTCGAAACCGCCTCATTGGTTCGACCATATGCGCCCTGTCTCGGAGCCTTTCCCAGGCTGTCTCGCTTTCTCGCTACTTTTCCCATCGTTGCACTGGCAAGGGGGGAAGCAAGGCGAGCGGCCGATGTTGCAGAACGCATGAAGTTCACTTTTTTTTTCTCGCTCGCTTCCATCCTTTCCTTCGCGGCAAGGCAGATTACATGGTGGTCATCCCTCTGTGCCTGACCATGCAGACAGAAAAGGAAAGCCAAGCCGAACAAGAAAAAGTTTTCATCAGCCGGATTCTGCCGAGCGCTACTAGCAGCTTGCAGTAGGTAACCAACTTCTCGGCTACATTAAACGAGGGGCGACACGAGGTCTTCGCTTGTTCATCGTCCTACTTCGCTTCGCCACAGCAAGACAAGATGTGCGTCATGTGCAAGAGAAGAACGAAAATACTTAAACTCGATCAATCTGATAAGCGGTGTCCCCATATTGTGATTCCGTTGTCCTTCCTTCCTTCCTTCCTTCCTTCCTTCCTTCCTTCCTCCCTTCCTTCCTCCCTCCCTCGACTCCTCCCCCACTCCTCCCTCACAACCACTCACATATACACGCACAACCATGTCGCAACCCACTGACGTCGAGCACGTCGAACGATGGGATGTTTCCCAAGAGTCTCATGAGCACGACGCCCAGCATGCCAACAAGCAGATCGGTGTCTTGGCTGCCGAGGCCGGCCGCAGTGTAGCGGACTGGACCCTCTGGGTCGGCATCCTGGGTATCGCCCTCGTCGCTTACCTCGCTGGTCTCGACAACAACACCATGTGGGCCTGGCAGACCGCTGCCACCACCGCTTTCGAAGACTATCCCGCCTACACCGCCGTCACCGTCGTCCAGGCCGTTCTCATCGCCGTCGGCAAGTTCCCCATCGCCAAGTTCGCCGACGTCTTCGGTCGCGCCCAGGCCTACGCCCTCTCCGTCCTCCTCTGGGTGCTCGGCTTCATCATCATCGCCGTGGCCCAGACCACGCGCGACGTTGCTGGTGGTACCGTCCTCTACGCTCTCGGTAACACTGGTGTTCAGATCATGCAGCAGATCGTGCTCGCGGACTACATCTCCACAAAGTGGCGTGGTGTCTCGATCGGTCTCGTCAGTCTCCCCTACATCATCAACTTCTGGGCTGCCACCCAGATCACCACCAAGATCCGTGCCGTCAACTGGAGGTGGGGTCCCGGCTTCTTCAGCATCTGTGCTCCCGTCGCCGCCTTTTCCATCATCCTCGCCCTCGCCATCAACCAGAGGAGGGCCAAGGCAAAGGGTCTCATCCCCGTCCACCCTTACAAGACCATGCCCTTGCTCTCCGCCGTCTACACCTTCCTCGTCGACATCGATGCCCTCGGCCTCTTCCTCATCTGCGGTGGCTTCCTCCTCTTCCTCCTTCCCCTCAACCTCGCCAAGCTCCAGGGCGACGGCTGGTCCACCGGTTGGATCATCGCCATGCTCGTCCTCGGTGGTCTCATGATCATCTCCTTCTGCGTCTGGGAATACTTTGCTCCCAAGCCCATCCTCAACAGGCGATGGAGGCTCAACAAGGATGTCCACTTTGCCACCGCCATTGGCTTCTTTGACTTCTTCAGCTTCTACACCTCGTGGGTGCCTGCTTACTACTGGTCCATGATCGTCATGGGCTACGACAACTCCGGCGCCACCTACTTCTCCAACTGCCAGTCGCTTGCCTTGACCGTCTTTGGTATCGCGGCCGGCTTCATCTCGCTGGGCACCAAGAACTACAAGTGGGTCATGGTCTCGGGTGCTTGCATTCGTATGCTCGGCATCGGTCTTATGATCAAGTACCGCAACGCTGGCTCCTCCAACTTCCAGGCTGTCATGCCCCAGGTCCTCCAAGGCATGGGTGGCGGCTTCCTCGGCATCACCCTCCAGGTCGCTGCCCAGGTCAGCGTTCGTCACCAGGACGTCGCCACCGTCACCGCTTACTTCTTGCTCCTTACCGAGATCGGTGGTGCCTGTGGTAACGCCGTCATCGGTGCCATCCAGACCAACGTGCTCCCCGGCTACTACGACAAGTACCTCCCTATGCTTAACGCCACCGAGCGCGCTGCCATCTACGCCAGCCCCTACAGCGCCGCCCTCCTATACCCCATCGGCACCCCTGAGAGGACCGGAATGATCAACGCCTACAACGACTACGTGCACATCCTGCTCATCGTCGCCATCGTTCTCTCGGTGCCCCCCATCATCCTCGGCCTCATCATCAACAACCGCAAGCTCAACGACAAGCAGAACTGCGTCAGCAACGAGCTCGCCGGTATGAGGCGCTTGTCCGTCGACAGCGACCAGCCCTCGGAGGGCTCGATCGACAAGAACTAAGCTCTCGTCGTCGTTCGGCATCGTCGCATAATGCAACCCCTTTTCCCTATTGTAATCACTAAGATCTCTCTGATCTGCTTCCCCTTCAAAATAGCATCTGCTGGCTATGATCACCTGCTCTGCTTCATCTTTTGGTAACCCTTTCTCATTCTTCGGTTGTAATGCAAGGAAATATTAGTCCGGTACCGTCACGCTTACATTGGCCTTGGTGTGTGTGCGACCGACGAGTCACGAGAAGATGTTGGAAGGCGAAGCAATTGCGTGGCCCTCATCCGCTTGGATGATCATGAGAAACATGTTGTGACGGAGTGTGTCGATCGGACCAGATCGCCCCCGCCACCGTCCTATCTCCCCGCAGCCCTGTTCTTGGCCACATGCTTTCAGCTCCAAGTTGTGAGAACACTGACTTCCGTTGGTCTGTGCAGGTCCTCCAGCCCCGCCACCCTTCAGCAATGCGAGCCAAGCAGGCGTGAGGCAGCATGGCTTTCAGAAGAGGATGACTGGCCACACCAGCCTCTCCACCTCGAGGTCATCCTCAAGCTTCTCCGCAAGGTCGCTAACGCCATCGACACGAAGCTCAGCAGCTGATCGGCGTGTCGGCAATTCACTCACGACTGGAACATGATGGCAGTGTCGACTTGCGAACCGTCCGATGGGACTCAACCCGGAGCCACCCGAAGGTGTGAGCTGCGGTTGGACTCCAAGCCTCGATGACTGCTGGCATGGCGGCACGGATGGCCTGCGTCCATTGTTGACAGTCCGGACTGCCAAAAAAAATCTTGTCATGGTGATGCGGCCAGCTTCTTGAACAAATTGCGGATAGGGATCATTCTCGGTGGATCCGCCCAGAAAAGGGCTCTGATTTCATCTCTTTCGAACAATTACAAAAGGATGCAAATGGGTCTGGCCTGGACAGATCACAAAGAACAGAGATCCTGACGTGTGGGCTGCGAAAGGCATGATTTGTCTTGTTGCTGATTTTCTGACCAGAACAGAATCTTTTCAGATGCTGGTGAAGTCTGGACGGAGGCTCGGTCGCGAAAAAAGCAATCACTTTCTTTTAACTTGAAGCCATGCACCCGCACGGATCGATCGTCAGCTCAGCCTAGGACAAATCGAACGGATGACCAAAATCATTTCAATGGAATTTGTGTGCCTGAATTTTTTGGAAACATTCGTAAAACGAGGATTGACAAGGATGCAAAAGTCTAAATTGATCATTCTTTGAGAGAGAACGGTTCTTTTTTTTATCAAAATGTCCAAAATTGTGCGCACTTTGCGTTCGCCCTGCAGAAAAGAGATTTCGTTTTTGAAGCTGAAGAATTCGCGATTTAGGATTGTTTCTGCTGTTTAAGAGTGGGAGCGGCGTGTGTCATGATCGGAATCTCCGACCACGGCGAGCACTCTGGCTCTTGAAGAGATTTCGTTTCACTGTCACAGTCGACGGAATTCGATAAGTTGAGCTCGATTTCTAGCTTGCACAAGCTTCCATCAAGAGACCGCGAGAATCGTGCAGATTTCACGAATTGACTTGTTCCAACGTGAATTTTGAATTGTGGCGAAAATGGGGTCACAAAAATCATCAATCAACCTCGACGGTCCTTGAGACAGCGCAAAGAACCTAAAGAATCGATTTTCTACAGGCTCAAATGGCCTGTGAATCGACGTGCAACATCCTGGTCACCAATCTGGACACATATCGGCAGCCGCTCCTTCAAGAGACCCTGGGTGTCAGGTAAGTTACCGTTAACTTACTGCGTCCGTAGGGTCGCGCGTGTGTGTAAGTCATGTGGCTAGGCACAAGATGGCAGCGTGTAAGTGCCAGTTGACGATAACTTACTCAAGCCTGACGAACTCAGAAGAGTGCGAGTGTTGTTGGTTGGTGTGTGAGGACGACGAAGCCGGAACTCGGATTTCGCGTTCGAGATTTCCAAAGTGGCGGCTGCAAGTAACTTACAGTGCGCGTCGTTCGGTTTTTAAATTTTCATTTCCGCTTTTTTGATGCTCCTCCTCATGTCACCATCCATCAACAACAATATACTTTACACAACACAACCTTGTTTGGGCTTTCAAGGATGCTTTGCTAGGCATCTGAAGTATATGTACAACCAATTAATACTTTGTCTGACCACCCTTGGCCTGAATAACAGCTTCCATCCTCCTAGGCATGCTTTCCAGGAGCTTGTCAAGGTACTCCTCCTCTATGCTGTCCCATGCTCCAAGCAAGGCCTGGTAGATTGCTTCCTTGACCCTTTCAGGTCCTCCTGATAGTAGGTAAAGGTGTGGGGAGCTTTGGTGGAGCTTGTGCTTGAGGTAGGCGCAGAGATTCTCAATAGGATTGAGATCAGGGGC